>JAAFCE010008833.1:4440288-4457318 GCA_013389805.1 Trigoniulus corallinus
AATTTCTAATATTGATGCATTTAGTTGTTCTCCAGTTCTTTTGAGATAATATTCGTTTGTTTTGGTAGCCATGTTTTCAAAGAAACTGTCTCCAAAATATTTCTGAAAGTATTCAATTGGTTACAGTATTTCTTCTTTCTTTGGTACAGGACCTTTAAACTCAAAATTGTTTAGGTGGCAGCTTTTTAATTTCCACTTTTCATTAAGTTTTGGTCTCTTTTGTTTATATTTCCTTCCATTGTTAGGATCACTGATGGTCTCTAATGCTACACAGGGATACTGGTATCATCATCATCACACCCTTATCCAGCCTGTGGCAGGGTTGGGTCCGTGGGACCATTAAACATGCTATGATTGGGAACACCCCAGCCAGGTGTCTGGAACCCACAGAAATATTGGCTGGTTGTCTGTGGTTGGATGCCGGCCTACCCCACTGTTCCAACACCACATTTTACAACCAAAATATAAATTTTGGCAGGTAAATTAATGCTTTGTCAGTTTTAATATTTCATGGTGTCTGTCCTATTGCACAATATCTATAATGCAATAAGGAATCAGGCTCATGCCTGAACAGAGGTACTGGTGTACCCCAGGGATTTTTCTTCCTCCTCTCTGTTCTGTAGGTGACCCAGGCGCAATGCGATTCACAGTATTTTCACATGATAGTTTGAACTTCCTAATAAGTCACAGATGGGTGTTTAATTGCTTCTCATTATTCGAATAAGCATGGATGTGGTACTCCTTACCTCTGTGTAGCAACTGCGTCACGTTTAAATGGCCATACGAAGTGCCAGCAAAGCCAATTGCAGTGCATAAAGAGCATTTAAATTGTTCAAATTTTTTTTAATGATAGTTTTTCTGTTTTCTGAGCATTGCAAGCAAGCAATCACACTATCCACTATATGGTGTAAATATCAGTGCAATAACTTGCTGGCAAGTACACTACTTGTGTAAACTAAGCTTTAGTGCAGATATTATTGAAAGAAAAGTTTCAAAGAGAACATTTAGCATTTAAATTGTTGGGAATTTCTGCATTTGAGAATGATGGTAATTGTGCTGTGGCTAAACCTCTACAGTTATCTGAATCTAGGGTAAGGATTTAAATTTTAAATGAACCATTGATTACACAGGTCTGCAATGAAAAAAACTGTCTTTAAAACAATTATTGTTTTTTACAGTTTGAGCCTTCCGTCCACAAGGTGACGATTTCTGGCACACACTACTAGGTGGGGTCTGTCATTACCCCAAAAAGACTTTTTGATTTTCTGGGCTTAAATATTCAGAGTTAAGGCATTAGTATGGATGTTAAATTAAATACTATCCATATAAAGCTTAAGCAATGAAAATAATTTGGAAACATGTGGTAAAAATTCTATATTACCCAAGAAAACAAGACATCATCATCACCAAACCCTTATCCCACCGATGACAGGGTCGGATCTGCAGGATCTAGTCCTCCACTCCTTCCTATCTCCCACCAGGTCCCCATCCACCCCAGACACTGCCATATCCATATGGACATCCTGCTTTCATTTCTGCCTTAGTAACCAGTGTTTGTGACCAGTCAACCATTTGGTACTAACTTGGGTTGCATTGCTTAACCAGATATAAAATATGCTAATTACTTAGGAGACCTGCCAACTTCCCTAGATAGGTGAAGAAAACATCGGAGAACACGTACTCAGAGTTTGGTTTAAGATTGGAGAAAGTGGTACATGTGTAGACACAATTTTGTAGGTCTGGGGTTTACCGATACCCCACCTTGTGGACGGAAGATTAACGATGCTGGTTCCTAGAAAAATAATTAAAATCTTCTATCACGTACAGTTTAATAAAAAATTCAATTTTTAAAAATTATTCATGTCTTCATGTATTCATATGTATTAATGAACTTATTAATGTTAGATGGCCTATATACGGAAAATATATGCTAAGAAATAGTATGCTATTATTTATGGTGGACTATTGTCTAAATGTCCCTTGGACAGGATAGTTTGGCCCTTGAAATAGGTGGCTGAAGGATGATAAGGGTGTTGGCCACTCATAAAGGAAAGGGGCAATGGTGATCAAGGGGGAGCACTTCAAAAGTGCACCAAATACAGTATTTTTAAATATTCTGAAACCCTTACTATTAATCTAGCTACCAAGTACAATAGGTCATCTCCTGCCCCTTACACAATGTCCTATCTTCAGTGGTTTATCCAACTGCAGATTTGATTGCAACTGTTGGACTTGTAGTATAGAAATGTGGATAGCACTGTAAAAATGCCTCATCAGTTGCACCCCATTGAGGCGCTGAGGGGTAGCAATTGATGAAGTGCTCCCCCCTCTGGATCCGCCTCTGAAAAGAGGCATTTGTCACTGTCTAGGCAGCTGGTGTTGGGCAGATCAGTCAAAACACTATTGCACTGGTTGGTGGAGGTTGTACATTAGGAAATGGTGGTGTGTGGGGTGGACATGGACCTGGTAGGAGATAATTGGGAGTGGAGAGATGCCACTCAGACATGACCCAGCCACAGGCAGGGAAGAGTATGATGATGAATGGATGTGTGGTATGGTCATGTACTGTGAAGAGGAAAGAAGAAACATTGGGGAAAACCAAAACAAATTTTGGGATTAGTTTGGAGGTAGGTAGTAGTTGTAAGCTAGACCCAACGGCAGATCCAGGGGTGGATCAGGGGAGGGGGAAGCACTTAAAATAAGTGCACTCCAAATATGGCCTTCATCCACATTAGGATAGTGCAGGATATGTATGATGGTTTCATCACTAGGGTGAGAACAGCATGGGGAAACACTGCAAGCTTCAAAGTGAATAATGCATCAGTTGAAATATGTGCCCCATTTAGGCACTGAGGGAGAAGAAATCCCAGCATTGCTCCCTCCTGGATCCGCCACTGTCTGGAACCCACTGACCCACCCCTGCCACAGGTGGGATACAGATATGATGATAAAGCATGAGAGATTACTGTTGTGTAGGACAGCAAATGCATGAAGCAGGCGTCTCGAATGTTCTATGGAATGGATTTTTGGGTTGATATCGAATAGAAAGGCTGGCTGCCTATGGTTGAAAGATTACAAAAAAACAATAGATAAAGACCATCCATGGGCCGTCATGCATCAAGAAATATGATAGCTTCAGAAAAAACCTGGATGTCAAAACATGTTTTTGCCTCAATTCCATTTCATTCAATATGGGTACCCTTGTTATTGAACAATCTGGAAATTTCTGGGTGTTGACATAAGGGTTAATAAGTGATCTCAAGTAACTCTACAAGAGGAAAATTAAATCAGTATGTATTAAATCATTACTAGACCTATAATATAAATGTAAAGTATGTATTTGTGGAGTGATAAAATGAAAATCGAAACATCAAAATACTGCAATTTCCTCTATTCCTTCCAAACTATGAAAATGTTTTGAGAGAAAACCTTACGTGATAGAAAAAAATGAATTTCATTTTTGGAATCAGCACACCTAATAATATAAAAATCATTTATCAAAAGTAAAACAATTTTGAAAAAGTATTTTTTTGCAGGCCTGTGTTATTTTTCTCAATTTCATTTTGTCAATAAATTCAGATTCGAGAGTGGCGTCAGCAAAAGTCAAAATTAATGGAATCAACTTGTTCGGCTAAAAAGTTTCCATTTATTAACTGAAAAAAGTAATAAACAGCGCCCTCCAATAAACAGTGCAACAAAAAAGCCTTTGAAAAACATAAACGGCGCGCGATATATTAGAATAAATACGGTACGTTAGAGGTAGTTTGGGGGTGGGAGACATCGCGGAAAAGATGAGAGAGAATAGGTTGAGGTGGTATGGGCATGTGATGAGGAGAAGAGAGGAGAAAGTTACTACGCGTGTAATTGGCGATACCAGGAGTAGAGGAAGACCAAAACGGACGTGGGAGTAGGTGTTGCAAAGGGACATGGAGGCATGCTGGGTGGAGGGGGACGTGGTGGGGGATAGACAGGAGTGGAGGATTAGAATCCACAGACCCGACCCCGCCTCAGGCGGGAAAAGATTGTGATGATGATGATCTCTATCAGCTCTAGACATGCCACTTATGTACTGCAGCATTCACATCTTGGCTACTTGCGTTCTATTGACATACTTCTTCCTCATTGCCAAACACTCTAATCCATATAGCATACCTGGCCTAACCACTGCCCTGTAGAACTTCCCTTTCAACTTGATTGGCACCCTCCTAATCGACATGACTCTACTTGACTGTCTCCACTTCCGCCACCTCATTTGATTCTACAGGCCACATCCACGTCTATCTTCCCATTGCTTTGAAAAGATCATCGTAAGTACTTTACCTCTTGCACCTTTTTTTTTTTCCTGTTCACCCCTCGAACGCACGTCACCTGATTATCTTCAGCCCTACCTTTTATATCGCTCCTGTAATGTCATTTAGTCCCTTCTCTATCTGTTCTCTGCTTTCAATAAGTTTTCCGATATCGTCACAGCAAATACCATTCTCCTACCGCCATCAGCAGTTTGTCCCTAACCAAGATGAAAAGATATGGATTAAGTGCTGAACCTTGTTGCACCCCGACTTTCACTGGGAAGTCCCCAGTATACCCCCAAGGTGTCCTTACCCTGGCTTTGGAGCCTTCATACATATCTTGGACTATTCTTCTACCCCCTATTCCATAATAGCCTCCAAACTGCCTGTCATGGGACACTATCATAGGCCTTCTCCAGGTCGATAATGTCAGCATGGAGATCTAATTTTTGCTGCTCTATACTTCTCTATCATTTGCCATAGAATGAATATTGGCTCCATTGTTGAACTATCTGGCATAAACCCAAACTGATTTCCACAGACACTGGTTCTAGCCATGAGGTGACATTCCATTACTTTCTCCCAGAGCTTCATGGAATGGCACATTAGCTTTATATCTCTATAATTACCACAAACCTGCATGGCTAAATTTGCATGGAGCTACAGGTTATGGCATTACAGTATTTGATTTCATGGATGTTTAAAGACATTAGGGTACTGCATTGGTAACCAATCAACTTCATTAATTTTGGCATTGGGTTGCCACTATCACCCGCTGCCTTGGGCCCTGCAAACTATTGGGCCAGCCCTAGCTGCAGGATAGGTGGCAAAGTTCTGGTCCTCCCCTTCAGCATTCAAAACGTTTTTGAAGTACTCTTCCCAGCTCCTCTTTATCTTGGATGGGCACAGCAGTACCCTACCTTCACTATCCTTCACTGTTATGTCTTGGGGTACATCTTTAGCTGCCCTATCTCTAGCCTTTGCCAGTTTGATAACTTCTTTCTCACCTTCTTTTGTCCCTAACTACTAATAGAGGGCCTTGTATTTCTGGTACTTGGCCAGGGCAATGATCCTCTCAGCAGTGGTCTTGGTCTGCCTACATTGAGTCTTAGACTTCTGGTCCCCTACCTTCTGCCACCTATGGAAAGCAGGCTTATTTTTCTTTATGGCTGCTTCCACCTCCTCATTCCACTGCCATGTCTGCCTGTTTCCCTGGACTGTGCTGCCTACTCTATCCTGTCCCTGAAATCTATCTGTAACATCCTTTGTGGTGACTGCAATGTTATTAGGTGCTTGTACCTCTTCCTAAACCCCATATTTGCCAATGCAAGGCTAAGTGCATTAGCTGTGTGGAGGATGCACTGCCCTTCTATGCTAACTGCTCTATATCCCCATTCCACATGGACATCCCCATCATCCTGGCTATCTTTGGCTACATCACCATTAAAGGCCCCACCAATAACTAAGTTCTCATTCCCATGGCATTGCCCTACCTCAGCCTTTAGTGAGTGAACCAAGTCCTCAAGATCTTTCCAGAAACCCACTTTGTGGGTTCATCCAGACCCACCTGGGGGCATATGCCCTGATAAGGTGGAGCACTACTCCTTGCCAAGCCACTGTAACTAACAGTAGCCTGCTATTCAATCACTTCACCAGGGTGACCTCTGGTTGTAGTCCCTATCTAACACTATACACACTGCATTTTGTCCCCCTTCACTAGCTGTGTATATAAGCTTGTAACCCTTGCCAAAAGCCCTTGATCTATTCCCCTTACACCTAGTTTCTTGGAGAAAACCTTGGAGAATAGCAGGAGTTTAGGCTTACAAAAGTCAACCTCACTACAAAACCCCCACCGTTTGTGATTTCCAACAATCCCAGCCCTACCTTTACCTGAGAAGTGCACGTAATTGCCCTGAAAAAGGTGGTATTTACTGCTTTGTCATGCCGGTAAATCCTTCAAAAAAAGCAAAATATTCCCAGAGCACAAAACAATGCACAGACACCATATGGTCTTTCATACAATTGCTATTAAAATATTTTCCCTTCTTTAGTAAAGAAGTTCAGAAAACCTCATAAGAATTGCCCCATCAAAAAATGTCTTTTATTCCTCTTACTTTCCCTGTTGGTTCTGATACATTATGAAACTCTGTATGGACAGTTTTTGGCTAGTTGCCCACTTGGTGGCAAGTAAGACACGTATTCTGTTCCTTCACATTCTGATAAATGTAATACTCTAATTTCTGTTCATCATGTAAGGTTTTGAAGCATATGCAAACGTTCATAAAAATTGAAAACAAGAAGTGTATTAAAGGCAGGTGATTTTCTCAAGATAAGAAATTAGAGGTGATTAGAATGGTTGAAAATGGTACAAAACAAAAAAAGTGGCATTTGTAAAAGGAATGAATGACTTGTGAGGCTCTTTCCTCTATTTGGGTCATAGTCTTTTGCCACTTGTCTTTAATGGAGCGTTAGTGATGGTGAAAGTTAAAGAATGTTAAATTCACGTCTAATTTCTCTTACGTTAGTGAATTTTCTGATTAAATTGAATAGTGTACATGTTAGTGTATGTATTTTGCAAAGAGGATATGTGCAGAATTAGATCATGAAGAAAACCTGTTTATAAGGCTTGTCCATAGGCCATATTTCTGGTCACATCCCATCACATGGTAATTTATGCATCCCATCAGAAAGATTTAAATCCTTGATGAATGAAATAACAGTCTAAGCAATCTAATCATTGGCCCATTTATATGCGTCCACTTTCCCATTGATCTTAGTAACACCATGGCTTCAAGTTACTGCCTTTTATGTGTTTTTGCTGCCTTTTGTTACTGTTATTGCATGCTTGTTGAATGACTGTGTTAATCAGAAGACTTTTCAAGATGGACGTTTATGTGTTAACTTGAATAATTCACAACAATATATTTTACTAAAGTAAAAACTACTAACTAACGGTTTTATAGGATAAACTATTAATGTGTCTGCACTATCCATCTGTAGCATGGAAAATAACTTTTTGTCACTTTGAAATCATTCTAAATCTGCTAAAGAGCAAATTAAAAATATTAATAGTCAACGTCCCACCTCATGCACTCACATAGAAGACAAAAATGAGCAATACACCACACTACCCCAGCCAGAAGTTAAGTTGATTAACTATGAAAAACAACTAAATATTACGATGAACGTGGTGTTGTCAACGTCAAGATCATGTAAGCATGGTTGGTGTTGATTTTGACAAAGGTGTAGGTGCAGATTTGAATAGATTACATTTGATTCCCCTTATGGGTTGGGAAGTAAGCCAAGCAGCCATAATAGGCCGAACCCTAAGGAGGCTGCTCGTAGGGGATGAGGAGGTAGGTGTAGAGGATGTAGGAGAGAGGAAATTTCCAGCACCCAACATTCTTGTACTGCTTAACTTGTACTGCTTGTACTGCTTAACTTCGGTGATTGCACAAGAACTGGTGTGTCCAATGCAACTTGGATGGTGTGGCTGTCATTGATGAAGGAGGAGTAAGATCATCAAAGGAAAACTGTGACAAAAAGGCTCTCTATGACCTAAAGGCTGTGGCTGTACCTTGTTCAGGATTTAGATTCTTGGTTTTGAAGATTTACCAATAACTAAAGGCTTAAGTTTCTCTCTTGTTAAACTAGTGCACAGCAGAATTGTAAAGCATTCTTTTGAAAATTTTCCACACTTACAAGTGTCCCCCCTCATAACCAAGCTCTTCTGAGGCATCGCTTTGAAAAACAGTCCACACTCACCAGCATTGAAAATGTTCTCATTGCTGAAACCTTGCGAAAATTCAGAAAACTTTTTAACAAACTCTTCCACAACTTTTACTGGAACAATGTTAGATTCTCCAGATAGAACCTTCTGAGAGATCCTGTGCCACACTTTGAACTTCTCTAGCCATCCTTGAGCATGTCGTTCAGCAACTTCTTGTATCATTGGTTCCAAAATTCAGACGTTGACTGCTCTCATTTGTTTGAACCAGCCGAGTGTTGCTTCAGTCACTTCATCCATTCAACTCTTTCTTTTCCTTTATAACTCTCCTGTCTCCTTCTCATACCTCTCTAAGTATTCTGATTTACGTTTCTTGATGTTGTTGACTGTAGTTTTGCTCATGGCAAAGTGTTCTGCCATCTTTCTTTCACTACTCATTTCCAAAAACTGGAAAAGGTCAACCTTTTCCCTAAGCATTAATTCATTCTGTGCTTTTCTTTGAGCTATCTCTTCTGAAGGTCAGTCTTCCAGTAAAGCACAAACACAGCAAACAAGCACAGTAAATTACAAGTACTGACACTGAAAAAGACAGCAGGGGCCAGCACAGATAGGGCAATAGCTATCCACAGCACTTATGCTTGGAGACTCCAAAATGGCAAAGTGGCAAAGGGGCGCTACAGGCAAGTGCCCATATAATATATATCACATTTCACTAGTCAACTTATGGAGGTCCAAATTCAGCAAAATTAAATAGTTGTATATCAATTATGGTGGTCAAGCCACAACTTATAAGAGTTGGTCAACATACAGAATTAATTCTCCATTGTTTACCAATGGTGGACCAACAAACCATAAAAGTGGGGTCAACATGAGGATGGTGGTCAACATGAGGATGGTGGTCAACATGAGGATGGTGGTCAACATATAGTGGTAGTCAACATATAGTGGTAGTCAACTTTGGAGGTTCCACTGTAGGTCTGCAATTCAACTGAAGGCTACTGCCCTTCCCAGGTTCTGGGAGTGGGATAATGATAGCCTCCCTCCAACCTCCAGGGATTTCATGCTGCTGCCAAATGTAATTAAAAACCTCCAAAATGTAAGAACTGTTCTCCCAGGGGAGTGGTGCACGTGTGTTGAGAACAATGAGGTCATTGTTCAATACTAATTGTTCCACACGGAGCCCTTGGGGGTTTCAACTATTTGAGCTCTATTCAGGATTATGGGCATTAAAGTCACTGATAGTCAGAAAGGGTCTCAGAAGCTGGTCTGTAAGGGAGTCAAGGTCTGCCCATGGGATATCAAGTCATGCTGATAGGTAGAGGGAACACAGTGGTGGGTGCATCCAGCTGCAGTGAGACAGCCACTGCCTGCAGTGGCGTCTGAAAGGTCACTGGTATGTGCACACACCTATTTTGCACAAGGAAGGTCACCCTTCCCATGGGATGGTTTCCTTGCTGCCAGGTGTTTGTATATATTTTGCACCCCTGTAATGCAATGGGGGTATCCCTATGGCACAGAATTTCCTGGAGGGACACAGGGTTGTGCCATGAGTTCCTCTCTTTGGAGAAACCTTGACAGTTGCATTGTAGGAAATTTAACATCATGTGGACTTAGGAGACCATCTAACTGCAGAAAGGGGAGGTACACCTACTAGTGTGTCATCCTCCTCCATTTTCAAAGGAGGAATCCCCATCTTGCATGAGTTGGGACTTACTGCCGCCCAGTGCTTTTGGCCATTGGCCAGTGAGCCTGCCACCTCCTCCATGGAGAGCACTGGCTGGGCTGAATCAGGAGGGAAACATGCCTCCAAAGTGACTGGCAACACCATTATTGTGGGGGCTTGAAGATGGGCCAGAGACGGTGGTGGAACCAGAAGAGGACACTAGAATGGGGTTAGGATCTGTCTGGCAGTCAATGGTGGCACAGACCAGCACCCTGTGGTCCCATTGAGCCTAAGTAGGCAAGAAACGGATACGTGGAGGTAGTTGTAGTAGTGTGTCCGTCTGGATACAGGTGGATGACATAGCAGCTGCCTTTGCAGTACCTACATAGGACCCCCATGACTTGAGGTTCCTGGTAGGGCCAGCAGCCGCCATGAATCTGGAAAGCTAAACCTTTCTGGGAATGCAACTCCAGAATTGGATGTTCTTGCATGCATGGGGGTAATCCCAAGAGGAGGGAGGGTTGGTGCCCTTGCAGTTAATGCAGTAAAGTGCAGTCTTACAAGGTTTAGGGGAGTGATTGCCCTCCCCACAAGTGCCACACATAGATAGCCTTGTCGCAACAACAATTCTGGCCATGGCCATATTGATGGTAGTTGAAACACCAAAGTGGGCTCAGAATACCTGGCCATGACGTAATCCGGCACCTTGGGATGACCAAAGGCCAGCACCAAGGTATCTGAAGGGCGTGATTCTCCATCACGTCACACTATGGTGTGGAAGACAGCCACAACACCCTGTTCTCTGAGGTCCTTAACTATTTTCTCCTCCGCTTCCCTACATAGGTTGGGACACCACACCACACCTTTAATGCAGTCAAGTGTGTGGTGGGAATCCACTACCACGGGAAAGTCACCAAACCTCTCTGTTTTTAGGAGTGCTGTAAATGGGTGGGGACGGCAGAAGCCGCCACTAACAAGGTGCCAGTTTCTTGAAAGAAGTCATGCCACTGGCAATGCCCTTGTTGACTTTGGCGATAAGGAAGGGTGACCCCTTCCCCAAAGCTGTATCATCCTCCTGAGTAATGGAATGGAACCACGGAGGATAATTCATCATCATCATCATCATCACACCCTTATCCCGCCTGAGGCAGGGTCGAGTCTGCGGGTTCTACCCCTCCACTCCCGTCTATCTCTCACCAGGTCACCGTCCACCCCACGCACCGCCATATCCTTTTGGACAACCTGCTCCCACGTCAGCTTCGGTCTCCCCCTGACCCCGGGTACTACCGACCACCTGCAAACCTGGTATAGCCCTTACTAGGTCCTCGTCCACTCTTCTCATCACGTGTCCATACCATCTCAGTCTATTCTCCCTCATCCTTTCGGCGATGTCCACCACCCCCAGGCAGCCTCTAACATACTCGTTCCTGATTCTATCTGCTCTCGATACACCACTCATATACCACAGCATTCGCATCTCAGCAACTTGCATTCTATGGACGTGGCTCTTCTTCACTGCCCAACACTCTGACCTGTATAGCATAGGTGGCCTAACCGCTGCCCTGTAGAACCTTCCTTTCAACTTGATTGGGACCATCCTATCACACAAGACCCCACTTGCCTGTCTCCACTTCAGCCACCCGCCATTGATTCTATGGGTCACATCAGCTTCTATCTCCCCATTGCTTTGGAAAGTAGATCCTAAGTACCTTACCTCTTGCACCATTTTCACCAGTTCGCCCCTTGAATGGATGTCACCGTTTGTTGCCTGTCCTTCCCAATTGAAAGCTAAATACTCTGTCTTCTTCATGATTTCTTTAGCCCTCCCTTTTCTATCGAACCTCTAATGTCGTTTAGTCCCATCTCTATCTGTTCTCTGCTGTCACCGACTTTTCCGATGTCGTCAGCAAATACTAAGCTCTGAGGGGCCCATTCGCCTACTCCCGTCAGCAGTTCATCCAAGACCAGGATGAAAAGGTAGGGAATAAGGGCTGAACCTGGGTGCACCCCAACTTTCACTGGTAAGCCCCCAGTATACCCCCAAGGTGTCCTTACCCTGGCTTTGTAGCCTTCATACATATCCTGGACTATTCGGATAAGCCCTTCTTCTACCCCCTTTTCTGTAGTACCTCCCAAACGACCTGCCATGGGACACTATCATAGGCCTTCTCCAGGCCGATAAAGATGGCATGGAGATCTTTCTTAGCAGCCCTATACTTCTCTATCATCTGCCTCAGAATGAAGATTGGCTCCATGGTAGACCTCCCTGGCATGAACCCAAACTGATTTCCCCGGATGCTGGTTCTATCCCTGAGGCGACATTCCATTACTCTCTCCCAGAGTTTCATAGAGTGGCTCATAAGCTTTATACCTCTATAGTTATTGCAATCTTGGACATCCCCTTTGCCCTTGAAGAGTGGTACTGTCCAACTCTCCCGCCATTCTGATGGCATTCTATCTCCACTCACTATCCTGCTGAAACGTTTCCCTAGCCACTTGGTTCCTGTCTCCCCTAGGCAGTGCCCTACTGTAATGGGGATTCCATCAGGACCGACAGCTTTTCGGCCTTTCATCTTCTGAAGTGCCCAAGCTACTCCCTACCTCCACTTTACCTCAGATGGGGACAGCAGGACCCCACCTTCACTATCCTTCACTGTTATGGCTCTGGGTATGTCCTTAGCTGCCCTATCTCTAGCCTTGGCCAGTTTGAAAACTTCTCTCTCCCCCTCCTTTGTCCCTAGCTGCTCATAAAGGGCCTCGTACTTCTGGTTGAACCACAGAGGATAAGCAGAAGGTAATTGAGGTGTTTTGACTGCACCTAAGACTTCCTCAGGTGCAGGGACGCAAGGCTAAAAGTCTGCCATTTCTTGTTAATGGCAGTAGCCAATACAGATAGTGGCACAACTGCATTTCGAGATCTAGAAGATTTGCTGGAGAAATGCAGCCTCTCATTTGGAGGAATACTAGTCTCCATCAGCTGAGTTGCCATCAGCCCACTCAGATGGGTGAGAACATTTGTGCCAACTTCTGGCTCAACACAAACACAAGATTAGAAAGAAGTCAAAAGGGATGGGTTATTTATAAAGGCCCCAATCCTCTGTCTTTCTGCCATACTTTTAAAAGAATAGAAATTCCCTGCCTGTAGTCCCCACCCACTACTGAGCCCAACATTTGGGTTACCAGGGTTGCTCAACAGGTAACCACAAGGCTGGCATAACCCCTGACTACCAGACCAATGACATCAGGGTTAACTGCCGGTCCACTCACAGTAACCTTAAGGGGTATTATGCACTGATCATACTTTGCAGTATGATGTGTATCAGTTTATGTCATTGCATCTGCCTGGCCGCCCGTTTGCCCTGGAAGCTGTGGCCAAAGTGACGTATTGGAGACTTAGGTTGCAGCCTTACCCCTTGGTATGTCAGAGCTACCTCATCAGTGTGGGAAGGCCCAGAGAAATCGCAGCAGATGCACCCCCTCAGCCACCAGGATCTGGTTTTCCCAAGGTTTTCAGGTATCCACACACAGCTAACAAATCGGTAGGCACGTGTTTATGGTCACCTCAGTGAGGAGCCTACACTGACCAAGAACCTGTCAAACCACGATGGTGATTTTGTGCAGTCTAAGAGACCAGCAAATCATCTCGTTTAGTCTTCTCTGATGACATGCAGGGATTCATTGGGCCTATTCTACTCCAGGCACACGAGGGACCAAACGCTGTGCAACCATGGCTGGGCCAGTGTCAAAGCAGAGACACAAACAAGTCGTCCCTGTTCGTCGACATTTATGTGGGTCCCATGGACAACATTTCTATTTACTATTGACAAAAGGCAATATTAACCTATTAAATGGCAACTTTTTGAATTTTAAAATTTTATTGGAAATTAATTATTCTCATGTTGCTAAAAGCTAACAAAATGAATTTCATATTATGGTTCCACTGACAATGGTAGGAGGACAAATATCACTGTGTTCGGCATTTAGGGATCATGGCAGTTGTAATTCACTCATATTTGTACTGATAGTTTAATGCAGAATTCTCTAAACAAAACATACAAGACCAACGCTTTTAAGAACAATTACATTTTGTGTCATTTCCTATTACAATTCAAGTGCAGTCTAACATTACATTCTGAGGACCGTTGGCAAACATTTCTGTTTCCCCTCTGGTGTTCATTCCATATAGTGAGTATCATTTCTTCTGATGTACACAGGAACATGGATTAGTTTCAAGGGTTGGGGAGTAAGCCAGGCAGCCATAACAGGATGAACCCTTAGGTGGCTGCCCACAAGAGATGAGGAGATAAGTGAAAGGATGAAGGAGAGAGCTAATTTGCAGCACCCAACGTTCTTTATGTACCACCCATGTTGGTATTGACGTGGGCTTGTGTTGCTTAACTTCAGTAAGTTCATGGGAACTGATGTGTCCAACGCAACTTGGCTGTACGCCAAGTTGCACAACCTATGGGAGCTTGATAATTTTGGGTAAGAAGGCCACCCCATCCTTTCACGGACAGAATTGAGGAAATAGTCAAGTAAGCATGAACAATTTTTCTTTCAAACTGTAGAAGTGGTAACTGTCCATTTCCAAAGCAGTAAACATTATAGGCATTAACTACAGCCATATCTAAAATATTAGTAAACAATGTAAAGCACCAATTTTTTGCCACAAATGTGGATACGATATTTCTGTATGTTCCAGTCGAGCTTATCATCTCTTCACAGATATAGTTTTCATATTGTTGAATCAAGTTAGGCCCTGGAATTGCTTTTTGTTTCCTTTCATTTCTGATCCACATTCTTGTTTGAGCTAATGGCAGAACATTTTCATAATTTCTTAGTACTCTGACACAATTACTGTCATTCAATTTTATTGTTATAACCTCTGGCTTTTGGTCAAAATGGTAATCACATGCTGCACGTTCTTCCCTTTTCATTCCCTCTGTTTTCATGATGCATTTTTCATGTAGTCATATCTGCAAGTTCCAGTTGCACATATTCTCTGTTCCCTCAGTCATTTTATCAATGCAAAACTTGTAAAGAAATTGTTGAAATAAAATTTAGGATGTTGAGATTTTTCAGTTGCTGCTATTTGTCTCATGACAACATCTCCACCAAGGCAGCAGGCTTCATTTTCTCTTCTTCCCTTGTATGCCTCAAAATTATAACAGTAACCAGATCTAGAGCAGCATAGCATCCATTGTTTAAAACCAAATCTAATTGGTTTCCCTCTAAGAAATTGCTTCAAGTGATGATGCACATATCTTACCATTTGCTCATCACTACTAAGTCGTTCAGAAAATACTCATAATTTTAGAATATTACTAGTAAATGTAGCTATTCTCTAGTTTCTAAAGGCTTATATTGAGATCCGGGTTGTTATTAAAATGAATATACATCTTTATTTCAAGGTATCTATTTTTAGTCATGCACTTTCTTAAAATGTAGATATTTATATCGTCATCTTCTGACCAAAAAAGTTATTCCTGAGGCAAACAATGATGTCCAGAGAAATATTAGAGCTCCGAAAAAATTTTTTGAAACAATCCGTGGATAACTTAAAACCGGTTGTTCAGTTGAGTTGCATAGATCATACTTTGCAGTATGATGTGTGTCAGTTTATGTCATTGCACACATTTGAACTACATGCCACCTTACAAGGTCCCCTATTGGGGCTTAGCAAACGAGAATGATTTCAAAATGATTAACCTCAATAATCACTTGAATAAACATTCAAATATGTACAGCGTTTAATGTTTTAAACAAAACAGGTTTTAAAGTTTAACTTATATAATTTCTTGAAGAGTGAACTTTTTAAATGTTTAATATATTTACAAACCGATTTCTATCAAACCAACTGGCCTTAAATTAAGTTACTTTGGATATTTGGGGACAAAAGAGCGTCTGGCAGTAGAGAACTCTTCTTAAAGGTTGTATCATAGGTATTACAGCCCCTCTGACAGAAATTGGTGAACTAGACGATGCAATAAGGGGACAAAGTCAAAATTCCCATTGGGGGATTATGGCAGTTAATGGGTTAAGGGGCAATACTATGGAGGCTCTCCTGTACATATTGATGGTACTGGAGCTGCACTGTTTTATGATTATTTCAAAGTTATTGACTTTTATCTGTAAGTTACTTAAGTTTATACCTTTCTTTGATACTAGATATGAGTACGACACTGATAAGAATATGTTCTTGATACGAATTGATGATTTAAATGGAAATCCAATAGGAATGGTAAAGTAAGTATTATAAGTTTTTTGAAAATATTTGTACAGTACCCGGTTGTTTGGTCCTCTAGGACTCAGGAAGTTCCTATAAATTATATGCGCCCTAATTTATTATACGCTTATAAGTTAACATTTTGCACTTTTCAAATATCCCCCTTTGTTATGATTGAAATAAAATGCACAAACATACAAAAAATTAATGTAGGCCCCTGTTAATCAACTTTCCAATAACAGACTTTCGGGCAATATAAGTCATAACAAATACATTGTCAGAAATTTTTAAGCCTAAATGTTGAGGCCCTAGGCTTCAGCCTACTTAACCTAGTGGTAGTTGTTGTTGTTTGTTGGTGTTTAAGGTCCCGTCAACTACAAGGTCATTAGAGACCCGTCCATTGCATAGTTCTAATGCATAGACTGCACAGACACTACACTAATGCGACGATTATTGGGTGTTAGCAGTACCCAGCTTTCCCGAGCGACCACCCATGTCAGTACTAACTGGGCTTGCGTTGCAACCTGGTGGTAAACCCGGCTCTGACCATGAGTTTACCTCCTGGATGATTTCCTCTGGACAACTTTCAAATAGGAAGCGTTGAAGAATAGCCTCACCTCGTCATCATTGTATTCAACTGCATTGTATTCAAGGCTTCAACTGCAATGGTCATTAGAGCCTAATCCACTACATAGTTCTAATGCAGAGTCTGTAATGACACCACTGTCACATGATTTTTGGGTATTGACAGTACCCAGTATTTCAAAGGGGTCAGCCATGCTAATAGTACCTGGGGTTGCGTTGCTTAACTTCAGTAATCAGACAAGAACTAGTGTATCCGCCGGAATATACATTCCGTACCTCATCATTGTGATAGCGGTGGCGGGCTGCATCTAAACCCCTGTTTGGTGTTACCCAGGCCACAGCCCGCATATTGTCACACTTTCTTCTGTGTGAGAGATATGTACAAATTACACACCTAGTACTCGTTAAGCCCTGTTGACACCTTTCTTTTGCTTGTAGGTATTTCTGGAGTATTTTAGGCAGTTAACTTTGATTGGTTATGAAGCCCCAATAAACCGAGCTTTGTCTGCTGTTTAAATTTTCCAATTTTCATTTTGGTGC
>JAAFCE010008833.1:4458063-4468802 GCA_013389805.1 Trigoniulus corallinus
ACCGAGCTTTGTCTGCTGTTTAAATTTTCCAATTTTCATTTTGGTGCCACACCTTTGAAGTGGTATTAGTAGGGTAACCAGTGTTTTCCAGACATTGACACCCATTGACCAAAAAAAATTTTTTTTAATTTCCTTTCCAAGAAATATTTAAAAAAAAAAATAAATGAATGAAAATGAAACATGCAAATACAGTAATCGTTTATATCGTTTAAATCGTTTAAATCGTTTAAATCGTTTTATCGTTTAAATCGTTTATATCGTTTAAATCGTTTATAATGACACTGGATATAACAAACAATCAGCTTTAGTGAACAAAATAGTTAGAACCATGAAATGCCATACAAACAATGCATTAATGATGCTTACAACGAACATTGGTTAGACTGTACAAATCGGCTAGAACAGTGGTCGGCAAACTGTGGTTTGTGAGCCACATGTGGCTCTTTCGCCCCTTGAATGTGGCGCATTCAAAAATGACTGTTGGTGTGCACGCATGCACAGCAGTGTGGTTGGGATGATGGAAGACGTGGCACAGTGGAGGCACATTTTGCTAAAAGCCACTTCACAACAGCAACGGGAATGGTAATGGAAATGTAAACGGGAACGTCAACGTGAAATCAAGCTCCACAATATCCTCCAATAACGAATACAATGGAAGGAATTTAGTGGAAGCACTGTAGATTTTCATTGCAGGTTTAGACGTGCAGCAACCCACAACGTTCGTGAATAACATACCCGCAAATTAATGAGGAGACCCTCACAGTCACACAAAAACAAAACGCAAATTAGATAAGGAAAGCAATAAAAAAACAACCACAACATGTAGCTCTAAAATGCTGCTATGTCGTCTGAAGAAGGGAGGGGCGACGCATCAAACGGCATACATTTGATGGGAAAGATGGAAATTGGTCAACTTTCCTGTCCATTGCCATTTGCCATTCCTGTTCACGTTTATTGTGGAGGTCGCCATCGGCATTTGACAATTTAACTTTTCTTCTCATTCTCGTTTACGTTAGGTTCCTTTTTTTAATAAGAGCGGCCTTTAGGCCCTTTGTCCACTGTCGCAATGCAACTTCAACCCAACTCCAACTCAACTGAAATATGATGCAACTAAAATTAATTGCAACGTGACTTTCATCCACAGATGCAACTCTTTGGCGATAGTTGTATTTATGATGCCAAGTAGTTCAGATGAAGAAAGCATTGTGCAAATGGTGCAAATTGCTTGACAGTTGCAATGAAACTGACATGCTCAGTTGCAATACAACTCGTTTTCAACCAGTTGCCTTTACAATGCATTGCAGTTTAATTGGTGAGAGTAGTCCATGTCGTTAACATGAGTCAGACTAGCGATTATTTTTTCAGTCAAATTGCAGTGGATGAAGGGCGGTATGCAGTGGTGTCACTAGGGGGGTGCGGGCTGTGCTGGGTGACACCACTCGCACCATGACAAATGGGGTGACACCAAAAGAGAAGAAGGAACAGAGCGGCTTTTCTTTGGGAGATGGGGGTGATACCAACCCTAGCGACTCCTCTAGCCTTATGCATCAGTTGAGTGAGTCATTCAGTCAGCAGTTGCATTGTGTAAAGTGGTCAGTGCTTGATGCGTCTACAAATCACACATTGATGACAAAAGTATCTTCTTGAAGCACAAAGTTACCTGTTTTTTCTAACCAGCCATTTCCAAAAATTTAATTTCTATCAATAAATAAGATCATTATTAAGTTAACAAACGGTGTTACTACCTAGATAGTTTAAGTTAAGTTTAAGAAATTTGGCTCTCAAAAGAAATCTCAATCATTTTATTGATGATATTTGGCTCTTTTGACTGAAGAGTTTGCCAACCACTGGGCTAGAGCAAACACATTTCTAGGAACAGTGCCTGTTGAAATGTTACTGCAAGCAGCTCAGTTGAGTTCTGTCTTTGTACATGACAACATTGGCAATAATTCTCCATTAAGAAAGTTTAGCATAACTTGCAGAGATGAGTCAGGCAATTCTGCAAGCATGCTTGCCCGTGAATTTGATGCATGGCACTCAACAATTACTGGAATTATTAAGTGCCTGGAGAAAGTAAAGCCCAATTTCAGAAGTGCAAAACAGTAAAACAAATTTGCTCATTCTTGGAATCTACATACCTACTATAAAAATGTATCGATGTGCTTATGTATTACAGTATATTTTAAAATTACATAATGCATACATACTTAGGGTGACCATTTTTTCCAAAAGGCACTCTGGGACATTGACCCCCCCCCCCTCATCAACCAAGAAATTTTTTTTCTCTTTTCAAAAACATATTTAAAAAATAAATAAATGAAAACAAAACATACAAATACAGTTAAAAAAATATTGAAAGTATGAATAATTCACAACGACTCTAATAGTTGGTTTGCAGTTCATGGAACAAGTATGAATAACTCCAATGGATACATAAGCAGTGACAATAAAGGCTACGCTAGTTTATTGTTTGAAAATCAATATAACCCACCTGGAAGTTTCCCAGGAAAGGTAACGAAGTTCTTTTTATGAGAAATGTCGTAGATATCTATATAATGAAAGACGTTATTGTTTCCTTTCAGGGGCCATTTGTTGGTGCATTTGCTCAAACGAATGAAGGAGATTCTTCACCAAATACAGATGGAGCAATGTGTATCGACACAGGATTACCATGTGACGCAAATACCAGTACCTGCAACGGCAGGGTGAGATTATATTCTATTTACCTTACAGCAACCTGTGACAGTTATGAATCTTACATGTCAGCGTAAGCATTTAAGAAAAGTAGACAATAAACTAGAGATTATACAGCTCTTCACCCATCTCTTGCCCCAAAAAGCACAACCATCTTAGCAAAAGTATAACCACCTAAGTTATTCGCTTCTATCAGGGTCCGGAATACTGCCCTTGAAAAACAATGCAGTCAGCTGTGTTAAGGATAGTAACATCTGAAATGTTTTTATTAGAGGCGTTGTTAGAGCTCCTACACCTCCACAATGCCCTCTTCACTGTCACAACAAGGGCAATAACATTATCTCCACGTGGTGTTTTATTTTTTAACAGAAATGAAAGAATGGTCAAAAATAAGTGTGCCTCAAAGTGAAAATTATCGCGTCCAAATACTGCCTGAAGCACATCGACCCCTCCATCCAACTCCTGTATTTGATTAGTCAATGAGCAAACAAAATTTCCATGGGCGCCACCAACAAGTAAAATTTCAAGGATCACAATACGGATATCTTTATGGTTATTCATCCTGCTTTTCTAACTTTAGCTGTCTTAAATATTTACGTAAGAAAATAGTAAATAGCATTAAAAAAAAGTTAAGGAAGAATAGCTACTCATAGTTAATAAATAACACAGGCCTGCAAAAAAATACTTTTTAAAAATTGTTTTACTTTTGAGAAGTGATTTTTTATATTATTAGGTGGGCTGATTCCAAAAACACAATTCATTTTTTTCTATCACGTAACGTTTTCTCTCAAAACATTTTCATAGTTTAGAAGAAATTAAGGAAATTTCAGTACTTTGATGTTTCGATTTTCATTTTATCACTCCACAAATACCTACTTTACATTTATGTTATAGGTCTAGTAATGATTGATTGCATAATGATTTAATTTTCCTCTTGCAGTTACTTGAGTTTACTTTTTAACCCTTACGTCAATACCCAGAAATTTCCACATTGTTCAATAACAAGGGTACCCATATTGAATGATATGGAATTGAGGCACACACATGTTTTGACATGCAGGTTTTTTCTGAAGCTATCATATTTTTTGATGCATGACGGCCCATGGATGGTCTTTATCTATTGTTTTATTATAATCTTTCAACCATAGGCAGCCAGCCTTTCTATTCGATATCAACCCAAAAATCCATTGTGTACCATTTGAAAACGCCTGTTTCATGCATTTGCTGTCCCACACAACAGTAATCTCTTATGCTTTATCATCATACAGTATCCTTATCCCACCTGTGGCAGGGGTGGGTCAGTGGGTTCCAGACAGTGGCGGATCCAGGAGAGGGAGTAATGCAGCAATTTCTTTGCCTCAGTGCCTCAATGGGCCACATATTTCAACTGATGCAGGATTCACCTTTGTATCTGATGAGGCATTTTCACCCTGCTATCCCCATTCCTATACTGCCAGTTCAACAGTTGCAGTGCAGTCCACAGTTGGAACCACTGAAGAGTGGGCACTTCCTGAGGGGCAGTAGAGCACCTGTTGAATTGCTAGCTAGATTTGTAACAATGGATTCTGAATATTTAAAAATATTTGGTGCTTACCCTGATCCACCCTTACCACTACGACCTACCTCCAAACTAATCCCAAGTTTGTTTTGGTTTTCCCCCATGCTTCTTCTTTCCTCTTCACATTACATGACCATACCACACGCATCCATTCATCATTATACCCTTTCCCTGCCTGTGGCTGGGTCATGTCTGAGTTGCATCTCTCTACTCCCATTTATCTCCCACCAGGTCCCCATCCACCCCACACACCACCATTTCCTGATGTACAACCTCCACCAGCCAGTGCAATAGTGTTTTGTCTGATCTGCCCAACACCAGCTGCCTAGACAGTGACAAATGCCTCTTTCCAGGGATGGTTCCAAAGTGGGGAGCAATGCAGCATTTGCTACCCCTCAGCGCCTCAATGGGGTGCAACTGATAAGGCATTTTTACATTGCTATCGACATTTCTATATTGCAAGTCCAACAGTTGCAATCAAATCTGTAGTTGGCTAAACCACTGGAGATTGGACATTGTGTAAGGGGCAGCAGATGACCTAGCTAGTTGTTACTGCTAGTTGTTAGCTGACCTGTTACTTGCTAGCTAGAATTATAGTAAGGGATTCTAAATATTTAAAAATACTGTATTTAGGGTGTACTTTTTTTAAGTGTTCCGCCTTGATCTGCTGC
Source organism: Trigoniulus corallinus (assembly GCA_013389805.1). NCBI lineage: Eukaryota > Metazoa > Arthropoda > Diplopoda > Spirobolida > Trigoniulidae > Trigoniulus > Trigoniulus corallinus. Next base: position 4,462,987 of record JAAFCE010008833.1, read on the forward strand.
TGGATTCATAACTGCCCCTTTCCTTTATGAATGGCCAACAACCCTATCACCCTTCAGCCACCAATTTCAAAGGCCAAACTATCCTGTCCAAGGGACGTTTAGACAATAGTCCACCATAAATAATAACATACTATTTCTTGGCTTGTATTTACCATATATAGACCATTTAATATTAATAAGTTCATCAATAGATATGAATACATGATGACATGAATAATTTCTAAAAATTGAATTTTTTATTAAACTGTACGTGACAGAACATTTCAATTATTTTTCTAGTAATCAGCATCCTTAAAACTGTAAAAAACAATAATTGTTTTGAAGACAATTTTTTCATCACCGACCCGTGTAATCAAAAGAATAGTAATAATGAATATGCATATACAGTTGATTCTCAATAATCTGCACCTCTGTAATGTGCACAGCATGATATACGTCTTACGGAAGTTTCGCCCCTGAGTACTTTTCGCCCTCTGGAGCTTTCGCCCCTCGGATGTTTTGCCCCTGGGAGGGCAAATGGCCTTTTTTCTGTTATTTTGTTTTTATTTAGAAAAACAGCATTGTTCATTCAGACCTTTTTCTGAGTCACCATCAACATTATCATCACATCCTTATCCCGCCTGTTCCAGGGTGGGGTCTGCGGGTTCTAGCCCTCCACTCCCATCTATCTCCAACCGGGTCCCCGTCCACCCAACACACTGCCATGTCCGTATGGGCAACCTGTTCCCACGTCTGCTTTGGTCTCCCCCTGCCCCGGGTGCTACCGACTAGGTGTATTCCTGGAATGAGCCTAACGAGCTCCTCTTCCCCTCTTCTCATGACGTGCCCATTCCACCTCAGCCTATTCTCCCTTATTTTTTGCGATGTCCACCACCCTTAGACATTTAATTCTTTTTTCTCCTTGTTTAATATAATAATAATTTAAAAGGAATAAAAAAAGATGCAAACATATACTAAAATTCAAAATTGTATGTTACTCCTTTCAGAAAGTCCATTAAACTTCTATTGTTGATGTCCTCCACAATATGTAGAATTCTTGCCAAAATTGCCACATATTTCTTATATGAAAACATCATCATCACCATACCCTTATCCCGCTTGTGGCGGGGTCAGGTCTGCAGGTTCTAGCTCTCCACTTCCGTCTGTTTCCCACCAGGTCCCTGTCCACCGTGTCCACCACTGCCATGTTCCTCCAGGCAACCTGTTACCAAGTCTGCTTCGTTCTCCCGTACCCTGGATGCTGCCGACCACCTGCATTCCTGGAATGCACTTAACGAGCTCATCTTCCTCTCTTATTGTGACGTGTCCATACCACGTCAGCCTGTTCTCCCCCATCTGTTTGGCGATGTCCACCACCCCCAGGCTACCTGTAATATATGCATTCCTAATTCTATCAGCTCTTGACATGCCACTCGTGTACCACAGCATTTGCATCTCAGCTACTTGCATTCTATTTACATGGCTTTTCTACACTGCCCAACATTCTGATCCATATACCATAGCTGGTCTAACCACAGACCTGTAAAACCTCCCTTTCAACTCTCCTATTGCACAGGACTTCGTTTCCCTGTTTCCCTCTCAACCACCTCCCCCCCCCGTTGATTCTATGGGTCACATCCGAGTCTATCTCCCCGTTGCTTTGAAATGTTGATCCTAAGTACTTTACCTCCTGCACCTTTTTCACCAGTTTGCCCCTCGAGCATATGTCACTATTGTTTTCCTCACCATTACAATTGAAAGCTAAATATTCTGTCTTCTTCATGTTAATCCTTAGCCCTCCCCTTTCCAACGCTCCTCTATTCCCTATATCATCAGCCAATTCAAGGCACCGAGGGACCCATTCCCCTACACCTGTCAGCAGTTCATCTAAAACCAGGATGAAAAGATATGGGCTAACCCCCTTACCCTAGCTATGAAGCCATTATACATATCCTGGATTATTCTAATAAAACCTTCTTCTACCCCCCTTTGTGTAATACTCCGCAAACTACTTGTCGAAGGCCTTCTCCAGGTCGATAAAGATGGCATGGAGGCCTTTCTTTGGTTCAGATTTCTTATTTGCAAACATAAACTAAAATTCCATTGCCATCCCAGGGGCGAAATGTAGGGGGCGAAATGGCGGGATCAAATGTTCAGGATCACATGATATACTCAAGGTTGCCATGGTCCCAGTAAAATTCCTACCTCATAGTGCTTTAGGCCACTCTATATATTGCACGCTTCATATTCTGTAATCTGTATGGTCAAATTTCCCCAAGAGCATATACCATGTGTAAAATGCTCTTTGTGTACTGCCTGCAATAGGATAAATGCTTGCATGTCATGTTAAAAAGACAGCAAAAGAGAGTTTTCTGGTTGCATGTTTTCCTACGTATGCAGTGCAAAGCAGACGACAGCTAACCGACACAAGTGCAAACACTTCGTGCATAATCTAAGGAGTACGTTTTGGTGTGTGAATTGCCCATCGTACATTGGGGTGCATGTTTGCTAAGGAAATATGGCTGATAGCAGGCGTCAAGTTGCTGCTATTCATCAGTAGATGGCGACCCTCTAAAGTTTATTAACTTGGCAAACGTTATCAAATACTCTTTTTACTGTATTTATTCCAATAACAGCCGCCCTCTATTAAGCGCCGCACAATCAGGGCCAAAAAAGTAATAAACGCCGCCCTGGGGGTAGGCCGGCATACCCTCACATACATCACCATCATACCCTTATCCCGCCTGTGGCAAGTTCGGGTCTGCGAATTTTAACCCTCCACTCCCGTCTATCTTCCACCAGGTCCTCATCCCCACACAATGCCAATACCTTTACAGACAACCAGCTCCCACGTCTGCTTTGGTCTCACCCTACCCCGGGTGCTTCCGACCACCTGCAATCCTGAAATGGACCTAACGAGCTCCTCTCCTCTTCTCATTGTGTCCCTACCACCTCAACCTATTCACCCTCATTTTTTCGGCGATGACCACCACCCCAAGGCTAGCTCTCGACACGTCCCACATGTACCGCATTACTGCAGCATTGGCATCTTGGCTACTTGCATTCTATTGACATGGCTCTTCTTCACTGCCCTACCCTCTGATTCATATATAGCATAGTTGTCCTAACCACTGCCCAGTAGAACTTCCCTTTTAACTTGATGGAGACCCTCCTATCACACATGACTCTGCTTGCCTGTCTCCACTTCACCCATCCCTCATTGATTCTATGGATCGCATCAGATAGCCTTTGCCAATATTCCTGCGGGTTTTCAGACGCCTGGCTGGGTGACCCCAGTCAGAGGACGTTCAGTGGACCAGCAGACCCGGCCCGGCCACAAGCGGGATAAGGTTATGATGATGATGATGACTGCGAATATCGTCGACCAAAAGCTCACAAATTATATAAACGCCGCCTTCTAATAAATGCCGCCCTCTAATAAGCGCAGCACCAAAATCGCCACGAAATAAATAAACGGCGCGGCGTTTATTGGAATAAATACGGTATTAAAAATTGTTTGCTGGTTGTGTGGTTTGCATACTCCACTTCATGTGTAAGTTGATGTACCCCTTAATTTTACTTCACAAATGTAAACCCTGTATATCTATTAGTGAAATTTGATCCATTATAAAAAATTTCCTGATTTTCTGTATGTTAAGGTTAAGAATGTAGAATGTCCATTGTTTTCTTCCTATTATGTTTTTTGTATGATGTTAGTTGAGAAGTACAGTATTTGAACTTCTCATAATGTGCACATTTCAGGTATGTCCGGCTCTGTGAAGTATAATAATAGTCGACTGTAATTATTAATTAAATGAATTGATTATAGAAAGCATAGATATTTTAAATTTTAAATAGTGGTAGTCTACTATACCTTTAAAGTCAGACCGTGTGTCTGCAGGTAACCTCCCAAGACGTTTTTTCTTTTCTCAACTTTTAAGTGCATACATAATAACAGGAAATCTCATAAAAATCGTTTTGGACCACTGGCCATCACTGTTGCTATGAGAGTGCAGTATACAGTACAACCCAATTCTTGCAGTGCTTTTAAAGAATAACTTACACTCATACTGCCCTCCCCACCAAAGGCACCAAGTGCCCAAAATCTACAATGCATTTCAGATTTACCTGGCACTATTTTAGAAAAATGTTTACAAGGTCAAAATGAACAAACAATTATTATTCAATCCAGTATGTTATTACGATATTCAATAATACACAATTTCAGTCTCATATTGCTTATTTAGCACCACAAGAAAGATTTCACTCATTCTTACCACACTTGCTTGCCAACACAGCTTCCTGTGATGTATCTCAATTTAAAAAATAATTATGATGAACTCTGTAGTCTGTTGTGCTTAAACTGTACACTGCACATGCAGAAAGCTGAAGTGAATATGTAAGGGTTTAACACCTGGTATACCGTGACCATGCCCATTGAATCCCTCCCTGTGGTCCAAAAGTTCTGCTGTACTGTGTCCTTAGCATATTGACCAACACCTTCAGTACCCTATCATAAGCTTTCTCTAAGTCAATACAAATAGATCAGAGCCAATATCAGAGCATCCAACATCCCAGCCAATATTTTTGCAGGTTCCAGACGCCTGGATCGGGTGCCCCCAGTCAGAGAATGATCAGTGGACCCACAGACCTGACCCTGCCACAGGTGGGTTAAGGGTATGATGATGATTAATCTTTAGCCCTCCCTTTTTCAATCGCTCCTCTAATATTGGTTAGGCCCTTCTCAACTGAATACCCAGAATATATGATCAATCGTGATCAGGTATTTGATTTTTAAAAAAATGAACTATTTCACTGATATTAATTTCAACTTTTACTTCAGAATGAGTTATGTATCGCATTTGGTCCAGGAAATGATATGTTTGAAAGCACCAAAATCATTGCAACAAAGCAGTTGAACAAAGCCAATGTAAGTGATTGTTTCATAAAAGGTTTTGTAATATCATATATGTTAACTGTTATTCCTTCATCTCTAAAGGAACTTTTTAATACTGCTACCAATCCAATTCATGGCTCCATATCATTTATTCATCAACACATAGATATGGAAAATTACACATTTTTACTTGATGGACAATATGTAAGTTTAATTATTGTTCATTTGACTTGATCTGTTAGTTTTCCTCTTGTAATACTGGGGATCAAAGAATTCAGCAATCGACAACAAAACAGCTTCTGGTTGCTGACCAAAGCTGCAACCTCTATGTTTATTTATCGTTGATTTACTGTTCGTTGGGGAATTCCGCCGACGCCAGGGGGCGAGCTCCTAACCTGGAAATTTTGCCTCATCTACTCATCACAGAGTAGAGAGAGAGAGAGAGTTCTTTTTCTTACACCTCATCTGAAAGATGTGACACGAGCGATAATAGCACTCGAGCAGATGGCAAAGTGATGACGTCTACCTCAGGCGCTAAGAGAAATTGCGCGTGTTGTGGTTCCTTGGCAGGAGCGAATCACAACACTATCTTTCGAAGTTTATGCCTGATTCTGTATACCCACGCGCTAACGCTATTACCGTTGAATCAGACGACACAGCACAAAAAATGGTGACGTCACACAGCTACTTGGGGCGCCGCAGAGCAGCTATGCATGACGGTTGTGGTTGAGCTGTCTGCTTGAAAAATTGCGGAGGATAAAGTAAGGCATGATGGTGGCATAACGTGATTCCAAATATAGCACTGCACTTAAGGAATTGTGCTGGCGCTCCTTCATAACGCACTAGCGCTCTTTCATAACGCACTAGCCAAAAACGTCATCAAAATGTCTTTGGTGGCGACGTGATTAGCGTTGAAGTGTGGTGATACGGAACTAGGCAT
>JAAFCE010008833.1:4478384-4501315 GCA_013389805.1 Trigoniulus corallinus
TAAATTATGATTTCGCTGCCCGCAGGTCTCACCCACCACCGAGCCCAACGAGGGGACGCCCATTCGGGTCGTCGAGAGTACTCGGACAGGATACCGTTAGGGTGGCATAATCCCCGAGTACCGGACCATTGGCATCGGGGTTGACTGCCGGTCCACTTACAGTCACCCTAGGAGGCATAACAACTTATGCGCCCCCGGGCGATTGACCAAGACCGGGCTACTGCCTTGGCCTCCCGTTTGCCCCGGAAGCTGTGGCCAAAGTGATGTGTTGGATGTGTAGGGCCGCAGCCCTAGACCCTCCTCAATCACCAGGATCCGCTTTTCCCAGGGTGCGGGTCTCCACGCACGGCAAACACGCGGGTAGGCGTTTGTTTACGGTCACCTCAGTGAGGAGCCTACGTCGACCGAGAACAAGTCAGACCGAACACTGGAACAACCACGATGTTGGTATCGTCCTGTCCAGAACACGTCATAGACAAAGACGATTGTGGTGTTGTCCAGTCAGGGGCAAGAAAAAGTCACCCCGTTTTGTCGCCTCTTACGACATGCAGGTATGCAGTGTGCCTATTCTACCCCGGGCACACACGGGTAATTAGATCTGGTAAAGGCCTACCACCAAATCCCAATCGCCCCAGAAGATGTTAATAAAATGACAATCATAACCCCTTTTGGTTTATTTGAGTTTACGCATATGCCTTTTGGACTTCGTAATGCTGCCCAGACTTTTCAACGCTTTATTGATTCTGTCCTGGGTGATTTGCCTTTTGTGTTTGTTTATATTGATGACATTCTCATTGCCAGCAAGGATGATGCCACTCATCAGGTTCACTTACGTAAAGTTTTTAAATGACTAAGAGAGTACGGCTTAACCATCAATCTTACGAAATGTGTTTTTGGTGAATCGTTGATGGATTTTCTTGGACATCATATTACTCCCCTTGGTATTTCTCCTTTACCAGACAAAGTAAAGACAATTCAAGAGTTCCCGAGGCCTACCTCCCGACGTTGTCTTCGACGTTTCTTGGGGATGATTAATTTTTATCATCGGTTTATAGCCAATTGTGCAACGTTACTCAAACCTTTGAATGACATGCTCTCTGGTCCTTCATCGAAGAATGCTACTTTGGAATGGTCATTACTTGGAGATGATGCTTTCACCCATGTGAAAAGCATATTAGCAGGGTCAACAATGCTGGTGCATCCTGATCCAAATCCTGACACCATCTTAGCTCTTTTTACAGATGTATCAGATGTTGCTGTGGGAGCTGTTTTACAGCAACTTGTTAATAAGGTTTGGAGACCTCTGGCTTTCTATTCGAAGAAGCTTAAGCCACCAGAGACTCGATACAGCACCTTTGGCCGGGAACTTCTTGCGATATATTTAGCCATCATGCACTTCCGGTATTTCCTGGAAGGACGGCTTTTTGCTGATATTCAGCATGTTGAAGGTGCTAATAACAACGTTGCTGATGCTCTTTCACGTGCTGAAATTAATACAGTAAAGGTGATAACCAATCCTGTTTCTCAACAGCAGTTGCATGAAGGGCAAGAAGCTGATCAGGAATTGCTGCAGTTATGGGACATATTGCAATCTCAGCTTATATTGCAATCTTACGACACCTCGCCCTCATCCTTTTGTTCCAAATTTGCTTCATCGGGCCATTTTTCACACCTTGCATGATGTTGCTCACCCTGGGGTTGCAGTGACACGTCGTCTCATTGCAGAGCAGTATGTTTGGCCTTCCTTGGACCCGTGCCTGCATTCCATGCCAACGAAGTAAGGTTTTTCGTCATGTGGTGCCACCCATTGGCACGTGCACACCACGATCGTATACATCTGGACATCAGGGGTCCATTGCCTCCTTCACATGATTATCGATACATTTTAACATGTATTGATCGCTTTACTCGTTGGCCAGAAGCTATTCCAGTTTGGGATGTGACAGCACCAACAGTACCATTTCCCTTGTTTCAAATTGGATAGCTCGTTTCGGTGTTCCTTCATCCATCACAACTGATCGTGGCCGTCAGTTCGACTCTCTGCTGTTCTCGTGTCTATGCGATCTCCTACGGGTGCATCATATCCGAACGACAGCGTATCATCCATCAGCCAATGGCTTGATTGATAGATTTCATCGCCAGCTCGTCATCACTAAAGGCTGTTGATGATCCTAACAATTGGGTTGCCGGCCTTCCGGCCATTCTGTTAGGTCTTCATTGTTCTTTCAAAGAAGACTTGCAGGCCACGCCAGCTGAATTAGTTTATGGGACAACTCTTCGCCTACCCAATGACTTTTTCACTCCAGAGATGAGTATCGAGCCCATTGAGGATTTCGTTGACAGATTACAGGTGCAGATGCATTCACTGCGTTACCTCAAGCCTCGTAATGCTTCTGCTAGGCCTGTTTTCCTTTTAAAAGATATGGACAGGGCAACTCATGTTTTTGTACGAGAGGGGCATCAACACATTCTCTTGCTCAACCATATGAGGGTCCGTTTCGAATTCTTCATCGATATGAGAAATTTCTCACACTCGACATTCATGGCTGCAGAGACAACGTTGCTATTGAACGTCTGATGCCAGCTTTTTCATCAGATTTATCAGTTGATGATCCTATGTTTCCTCCTACTATACCTGCCGTTCCACAGCCAGCCTCAGCTCCTGCAGTTCCTCCTTCATCAATCATTACACATTCGAAATCGCATACTTTATGTGTTTGGTTTGCCAACTAAAAGTCTAACCAGGGGGTACTGTAGCATTTTCCATGCACGCTCTCCTTTTCTGATTCTTGTACGTTCTGTGCAGCTTGTTGATTCAATTTGATTGGTTTAATTTGAATAGTTTTTCGTTCTGTCATTTTGAAATGACAGAATTTCAGTTTTGAGTTAAGTAGAATTTCTTAGAGAACTAAAGAGGGAATTTCAGTTAGTAAGCAGAGAAACAGCACTCGTTTGGAGACGTTCATTTTCACCTGCATTTAATTAGGGAATATCTGATTTGATGTTTTAAGTGATTTATTTTAGTTTTGTTAATGATAAATTAGGGATTATTTTATTTTATCATCTTTACAATAAACTTTATTGATCTAACGATTTTCCATCGAATTCCAAACGTGAACCAGCCAGGACATCCGCCATACTACCATGTGGCCAGTTCTGTTTCTCTACAACATCACAGTAGTCTATGGTGTTTACACGTGTTCGTTTTCATTTTGAGTAACTTGAAAGATATTTAGTTTAGCTAAATATATGGTTTTATATCCTCTATAACAGATTTTAAACCCTTCTGGGTGATTTATAACACATACTAGAAAAGGAATTTAAGCAACTTGGTATGTTGTGTTCACTTTATGTGCATTAAGTTAGGAATAAAATAAGATTTCTTTTGATCTAAGTTTTACTTAGTTTGCCTAGCTAGTTATGGCTGTGGCGTCCACCATGCTTTCAGGTTGTGATGTTCCCAGTATCACCCACTACCATGTTCCTAATATCACCTACTAGGTGGTATTTGGAATGTAATGTCTAATACTTCTTTGTCACCTCTATCAGATGTCATACAGGAAAGGATAGGACAAATTTAAAATGAGTGAGGCAGTGGTACCTATGAAAAACAGGGAAATGGGCTTGCTGATGGCATCAAAGACAATTAATGTGCCAAGATTTACACTGAAAGATTATGCTAGAAAACCAGTACCTAAGCGACTAGCAACCTCTAATCTTTTCTCACCTCTGGCAGGATCGGGTACCCACCTTCTCCCTCTTATTAGACACAAAGGTGATAACTTGGACAGCGTTTTTCCACAGATGGTTGCCGACCAAGCAGCAACCCCTATTGTTATTCATTACCAGTGTACTGTTCGTTGGGGCATGCCACCAACTCCTGGGGACGAGTTCTTACCCCTGGAAATTATTGCCTCATCTATGCGTTGCATAGTAGAGAAGGTTCTTTTACATTCAAATGCCATCATAAATCACACTGGGCCTTGGTGTTATTTCTCACCTGAGGGAAGCCAACCCACTTCAGTCCAGTATCGAACTGAGAATGACTGATGCAGTTAACGACCCTTCTATGCACTGCACCACCGAGGTGGGATCCATAGTTTTTATTGAAATAGCTAATTAAATTTCATTTGTGCATTCTTAGAATTTTTTTTACTATTATCTATATTTGAGATATTTGGATCATTGAGGTTTGTTATGGGCTGTATTAGGAACACACACTGTTATGAAAAACGACTTTCACCCAATTTTTTGAGGAAAACATTGGGTGAAATTCTGGGTGTGAATTATTAATATGATTAAAAATTTCAGCCATTTTGAGAGGAACACTAAGCAAACATAAACAATACTTGATCATCCATTGAAAGCAACATAAGAGACGTTTAACTTCTATTAGGTGCTCTTTTGAATTAGTTTTAAAAATAGCATATTTAACTATAAATTTAATGTGACTTTCGTTTTGCCCATTTACAAAATAAAAGGATAAACAATTTATTTACCTTTATACCATAGATATGTAAATTAATACAAGCATAACCTTGGATATAAGGTGTGTTAAGAAAGTATAAATACATGTGTGATATTAGTGTTTTGAAATGCTTGAATATGTTTTATGAAAAGAAACTGCATGTTGAACGTCTGAATGGTAAATAAACAAGATATCACACATCTGTGACAAATACCATAATTATTCTAATAAATGGCACTCTCCAATAACCGGCGCACCTTTCAGCTGAAAAAAATAATAAACGGTGCGCCGTTAATTTCGAAGCTGTCTGTAAGTGATTGTGCAAGTTAACTTGAAATTTTTTAATGATTATCCCTTTAATGCTACACAGGGGTACTCATATCATCATCATTATCAGCATCCCACCCTTATCCAGCCTGAGGCAGGGTTGGGTCCATGGGTCCATTGAACATGCTATGACTGGGAACACCCCAGCCAGGCATATGGAACCTGCAGCAATATTGGCTGGTTGTCTGTGGGGGGATGCCGACCTACCCCACTGTTCCAACACCGCATTTTACAACCAAAATATAAATTTTGGCAGATAAATTAATGCTTTGTCAGTTTTAATATTGCATGGTGTCTGACCTATTGCACAATAAGTATAATGCAATAAGGAATCAGGCTCATGCCTGAACAGAGGCACTGGTGTATCCCAGGGTTTGTCTTCCTCCTCTCCATTCTGTGGGTGACCCTGGCACAATGCAATTCACAGTATTTTCACATGATAGGTTGAACTTCCTAATAAGTCACAGATAGGTGGTTAATTGGTTTTCATTATTCGAATAAGGATGGATGGGGTACTGTGTAGCAACTGTGTAAATTTTAAATAGCCATACGAAGTGCAGGAAATGCCATATGCAGTGCAGGAAATGCCATATGCAGTGCATAAAGAGCAAAACATTCATTTGCTATAACCACTGCATTAAAATTGTTCAAATTGTATATAATGATATTTTTCTGTTTCTGAGAATTGCAAGCAATCACACTATCCACTATATGGTGTAAACATCAGTGCAATAGTTTGCTAGCAAGTGCTCTCCAGATAGTATTTTCAGACAATACTTGCACACATTTCTGCTACTGATGTAAATACTTGCACAAGTTACCATCGATAGTACTTGCACAAGTTGTTTGCTCATGTAAACTAAGCTTTAGTGCAGATATTGTTGAAAGAAAAGTTTCACAGAGAAAATATTATTTAGCATTTAGATTTTTGGGAATTTCTGCAGCTGAGAATGATGGTAATTGTCCTGTGGCTAAAACTCTATATTTATCTAAATCTAGGGTAAGGATTTAAATTTTAAATGAACCATTGATTATGTTTCTCAAATTCCGTTTGCCAATAAATTCAGATTCGAGAGTATCGTCAGCAAAAATCAAAATTAATGAAATCAACTTGTCCGGCTAAAAAGTTTCCATTTATAAATTGAAAAAAATAATAAACGGCGCCCTCAAATAAACGGCGCAACAAAAATGCCTTTAAAAAAATAAACGGCACGCCGTTTATTAGAATAATTATGGTATTATTTTAACCCTCAAGCGGGCGCGTCAAACACAGTTACACCAGTGGGTGCATAGGTGAACTTAGTTCACCACTTGATATATAGCATGTTATACCTCCATTCACCCACCAGAATTTCTTCAAGATGAATTTTTGTGGTACATAAATGTTTGACAAGTATTGAAATGGCATTAAAATGTGAAAATTATGCTAAATATATGATATCCAGAACAGAATTATTGATGCTGAAAAATGTAATTTTTGGACTACTCTGACTGTTCTTCGCCACCCACAATGGTGAACTTCATTCACAATCAACAACCAGATTGATTTTGAACCCCCAAAACAAAAAGATGGCTGAAGGTAGAAACTTGAAATTAAGCTGGGACCTCGAAAATGAATTTAATTAAAGGTACCTAGAAAGGCACTAGATTTGGTCCATGTTTAATAGGTTTATTTAATGAAATTTTGCATATGGTGAGCTAAGTTCACCAACGCGCCCACTCGAGGGTTAAAAAAATGGAGAAATAAGGAAAAATGCAAAATTCGGCTGCTAAGAAAGTATAAATACACCCATCAAAATGTAGCCCATAGAATTAATGTGGCTAATTAACTTAAATACCGTAATTATTCTAATAAACGGCGCCCTCTACTAAACAGCGCCCTCCAATAACTGGCGAACCTTTCAGCTGAAAAAAATAATAAACGGCGCGCCGTTTATTTCAAAACTGTCTGGAAGTGATCGTGCAAATTAACTTGAATTTTTTTAATGATTAACCCTTTAATGCTACACAGGGGTACTGGTATCCTCATCATCACACCCTTATCTAGCCTGTGGCAGGGTTGGGTCTGTGGGTCCATTGAACATGCTATGACTGGGAACACCCCAGCCAGGAGTATGGAACCTGCAGGAATATTGGCTGGCAGTCTGTTTGGTGATGGCTGCCTACCCCACTGTACCAACACCACACTTTACAACCAAAATATAAATTTTGGCAAATAAATTAATGCTTTGTCAGTTTTAATATTGCATGGTGTCTGACCTATTGCACAACAACTGTACTGCAATAAGGAATCAGGCTCATGCCTGAACAGAGGTACTGGTGTACCCCAGAGTTTTTCTTCCTCCTCTCTGTTCTGTGGGTGACCCTGGTGCAATGCGATTCACAGTATTTTCACATGATAGGTTGAACTTCCTAATAAGTCACAGTTGTATAAACTAAGCTTTAGTGCAGATATTGTTGAAAGAAAAGTTTCAAAGAGAAAGTATTCCTTAGCATTTAAATTTTTGGTAGTTTCTGCAGTTGAGAATGATAGTAATCGTCCTGTGGCTAAACCTCCACAGTTATCTAAATCTAGGGTAAGGATTTAAACTTTAAATGAACCATTGATTACTGTATTTTTCTGAATTTCATTTTGCCAATAAATTCAGATGCAAGAGTGGCATCAGCAAAAATCAAAATTAATGAAATCAACATTTCCGGCTAAAAAGTTCCATTTATAAATTGAAAAAAAATAATAAATGGCGCCCTCAAATAAACTGTGCAACAAAAAAAGCCTTTAAAAAAAATAAACGGCGCGCCGTTTATTAGAATAATTATGGTACTTGATCAGACATGCCTTCAACCAATTTCTTAAATTGTGTGTCCTTCAGACCCATGCATGATAAATGGCTACTTTTAAGTAATTAACATGTGAAAGTTGCCTGTTGTTGGCATAAACACAGTGCACTAACATTGCACACACATTTTCTGTTGGATTTAGTTCTGGACTTCTGGATGGCCAATGAAGAATAGTTATCTGTTGTTCCCTAAGCCACTGTTTTGTTGATTGTTATGGATGGCAAGGAGCATTGTCTTGCTGAAATATCCAAGAGTTTCCACCAATTAATGGGCCAAATGGCATTAAGAGATTGTACAAGTATGCTTTGGAGTCCAACTTTCCATGCACTGTTACAAGATCAGTTTTACCACCTAAGGTAATTGCAGCCCAAACCATAACACCACCACCAAGTTGCCTACTAAAATGTTCTTTAGGTTCATTTCTTAAATCATACCAATATCCCTTATTCCCATCTGGCCCATCTAAATCTAATCTTTTCTCATCAGAAAAAAGTATGCAGCTACATTTATCCATTCTAGCCTGACTTCTTTATGCTTTGCAGAAAGATTTGGTTTCCCTAGAAGTTTAATGCATCCAATATTGTTGTTGTTTTTAATATATATGGTACAGTAACCTGTGACAGTTCAGTACCTATCTCACTTGCAATCGCCCTTGTTAACATTCCTTTTTTGCTGGCCAGATCAAAAACTTTCCTCTTGTCCCTTTCTGTCTGTTTTGGCTTTTGTCCACTCCTTTTTTTGTTCTGTATTGGTCACCTTTTTTGAAGATATTCTGAATAGCACCAACGGATCATCCCACTTTTGCTGCAATATATCTAAATGATTTCCCTTGGCCTTTCAGAAAGTAAACCTTTCTCACTTCTGCAGGATTTAAGTGTGTAAAACGTGGCATTTTGCAATGTGGAGTTGCAAAAAAAACTAAAACGTGACATTCGCCTTTTAGGTGTACCCTTAACTGATTTGTAGACGGTTTAGCATTCTGCAGTTAGCAGTACTGCTTCCGTAAGGGGTGTATTTAGACTTCCTTAACAGCACAATTTTGCATTTTCCCTTTTTTCTCCATTTATTTGAAAACTATTTGCCACAGATGTGTCATATCTTGTTTGTTATCCATTCAGACATTCAACAATTAGTTTATGTTCAAACAAAAAATGTTGCTTGCAATAAATGTTTCTAATTCTAATTCACAACACTGCAAGCAGCCTTATTTGGCCAATATGGCAGAGGAGAGACCAACTCTCATTCTTACATATATTACCAAAAAGCTCCCATAACCCCAGGCTTAAAATCCTGTGATCCCTCTACAACACTAGCAATGGTAGGGTGGCTTTTTATTAGGCCCTCCACCTTATCCTTTCCAAGACCATTCCATTGTCGAATGGTCCTTGGTAAGAAAGACCAGTAATATGTGTCTGTCTGTGCCCTAATCTCCTTCAATTTATACGAATGATCCTTTCTCCCTTTGTAATTAGCAGGGGACACACATCCCACCAGAGGTCCATCACACCCCACCAGCAGCAGTCTGATAAACAGACTTATGCTGTGAGATGTTTGCCGCTGACTTTGTGTTTCCCAACCTAATTCCCTGATCATGTCAGACACACAATCTCTGTGAGAAAACCTGTGGAATACAAATCTTGCTGCCCTCCTCTGTATCCTTTCAATCTCCCAAGATAATTCCTGCCTGAAGGGAAACCAAATTGGACTACCATACTCCATAATTGGTCGCACCATTGAAATATATGTTGTTTCCCTCACCTCCCTTGTGCTGTCCCGAAGGACCCTACTAATCAGATGGAGGAATTGACCAGCCCTCCCAACTAATTTATTTATATGATCCTTCCAGGTACCTTGGTTATTTAAAATTATTCCAAGATGCTTATGGGTGCCAACTCTCTCAACCCTAACTCCACCTATATAGTAATCAAAGTCAAGTAGCTCCCTAGATCTAGATATTGTAAGAATCCTACACTTTTTCAGATTCAATGGCAGTTCCCATTTTACACACCAATTGTAAATCTTATTGAGATCCTGTTGTAATTGTGTACAGGATGATAACCCCTCATCTAACACCTGGGCAGTACATGTGTCATCTGCAAATAGTTCAAGGAAGGAACTAATGTCAAATCCTATGTCATTCACATAGAGAATGTACAACAAAGGACCCAAAACACTTCCCTGAGGTACCCCTGATGTGGCTGGTTTCCATTCAGATGCATTACCCTTGTACATTACCCTCTGTTGTCTATCAAGCAGATATGACCTTACCCACTGAGTAACCTTACTATGTATCCCTAGACTTGACATTTTTGAAATCAGCTTATCATGGGGCACCATGACAAAAGCCTGTTCAAAGTCTAAGAATACAACATCAACCTGGTTTCTGTTGTCTGAAGCCCTTTGAATATAATCCATCAAGCAAGCCATTTGGGTGTCACATGACCTCCCTTTCCTAAATCCATGTTGAAATCCTAATTCCTAAATCCATTCTTTTCCAGATATCCCATAATAGAGGAGAATAGGATGTGTTCAAAAACCTTGGATACAGCACTCGTTAATGAAACTGGTCTATAGCACTTAGGGTTTGCTGTGTCTCCTGACTTGAAAATTGCTACCACATTAGCCAGTTTCCATGATGATGGAACAATACCCATGTCTAATGACTTTCTAAATATTTCCACCAGGTAATAGCTAAGTATCCCTGAAAGTCGCTGCATAATATATGGAGAAATGCCATCAGGACCTGCAGCCTTATGAACCACTGATTTGCGTAGTAGTTGCTCAATTCCCACCCTAGTTATAGTAACCTCATCCATTCCCCCTGGAGAATCACTATCAAGTACCAGCTGGAAGTTCCTCCTACTGGTTGCAAAGATTTTTGGAAATGCGTCATTGAAAACATTTGCAATCATAAGACTATCCTTAACTACATTTCCTGAACTAGCTTTAACCACTGTATCCCTATAACCCTCTTTCCTACCTCTTCAGATACCCCCAGAAAGCTTTTGGATTTTTCTTAAGCCTGTCTCCCAAAATGTTTTCATGAAAATTCTTGTAAGCCTTCTTCATATACACTTTAACCATTTTCTGGGCCTTCTTATAAGCTAACTCAGTATTGGCATCCCTCCCTCTCCTAAGTGCATTCCTAGCCTTTCGCTGGTTCCTCAAAGCTACCTTCACCTCTTTTGTATACCATTCAGGAAAAGTATTATCCCTTATAATCTTAGTGGGGACAGCTAGCTGCTTGCCCTTCTCTAAGAGGGCTAGGAATCGTTGCCAAGATTCCTCAACACCACAGGTATTAACAATGGTCTAAAAATCATTTAACTCATATTCTAGATATGATTTAAAATATTCCGAATTTGCCTTATTGTATTGGTATGCCACCCTGTCTGGTGCCACCTGTCTAGGTAACCTTTTAGCTATCTCCACCCTTACCCCTGCATGGTTACTAATTCCTTCAATACACTCTACAGTGTTGATAGAGCTGGGCACATTTGTAAATTCTAAATCTAAAGTTCCTCCTTTATCATGTGTAGGCATTGTCAGAATCTGTTCCAATCCATTATAGTACAACTGTTCCAAAAATAGGTTCAGAGCACCTGATAACCTGGAATTTGAATTAGGCTGTACACAGCCCCAATCCAACCCTGGTAAATTGAAGTCCCCTCCAAGAATTACTAGTGGTACCTTCTTTTGATATATATGCTCCAATGATTGTGACAGTCTTGTAAGTGGGAGTGGATCATCACCTGGTGGACGATAGAAGCCAACTACATAAATTCCCCCACCATGAGAGCTTGCAACATGGTAACATACCATTTCACAATCTTCCTCATATTGCAGTTCCCTAGAACTCTCCAGGGATTTATCTATTGCTATAAAAACTCCACCCCCTCTGCCTGTTTCCCTATCCTTTCTATAAACTACAAACTTATCTGAGAAGATCTCTGCTGATTTGATGTCTCCCCTCAACCAGGCAGGTTTCAAAACCCTAATTGCACGTGCATATTTATACTTTCTTAACACACCTTAATAATACTAGTGTACTACTAAAAAGTTAAGAAGTACTGTAATAAACATGAGTATGTCCAGTTATGTCCAACAATAGTGATATTAAAACCCTAAGAATTCTTCAGAATCATCATCTGAAATAACTGGCAAACTTAGCATGTGTGTTATACATGGGTATTAAGATTTTTACATTAACGTAAATCTTGAAACTTGGGGTACGTTTTATATGCGAGATAATGTGGTAACCGAAAATCACATGTGGAATATTAAAAGGAGTTATCGACACCGTCCTGGTAAAACATTGCAAGCGACATTTCATAAATTTTAAAAGAAATTGAGAAAAACGTCTTATTTTCTTATTTATTGTTATTTTTTTTAAACGAGTTTACTTTAATCAAAGTGAGGCACATAATTTTTAAATTTAATTTCCAAAAAAGGTAGTGTTTTTAATAAAATTTTTAAACAAAAGTTGCTGACGATAACTTATCTGGCCCAGACATGACGGCTTGGCACTTGTGATATTTTTACTGGCCAAGAAATCAGAATGATATTTGAATTTTATAAGTGGTATGACTTCAAGTGGTATGACTTCAAAAAAAAAAAAAAAATAATAGAAAAAAAAATAAGTTCGCTAAAGCACACACCAATTTAAGGGAAATTGTACGTGCCAACTTTTATTGAAAATGTCGCTTAAACCTTAGAAAATGTCACGTAAAGTAGAAAAAATGCGTCGTTGCTTAATTTAAACACATGCCAAAATTGTCCCGTATGATACATATGTCCATACAATATGCAGTTGTACGGCAGCTAATTTTCATCATTATACCAAATCATGTTCCCCCTCGTGACTGGCTTTGGTATCAATTTGTCCTGCTATTACTGAGAAAAAAACGTCAAATGCAATATCGGTGGCTGTCAAAAATGCACGCCATGAGACGTCAGTTTGAAACACTTATCTACTGTATATCTTTATTCTGCCCATCTGCCCCTATCCTGTTTTCATAGTCAAAATACTCTGGCAATGGATACCCAGCCATCAGTAGGCAACAATATACATGAGATAAGACACCCCACAATTCTTTACAGTCATGTTTCTTAACCTGTGATCCGTGGGCTCAAGTAAATGCGCGATCCTCTCTTAGTGGGTCCGCTTTGATAATTCGAAAGTTTTCTTCTGCTTCAGTCAGTGCGTAGAAACGTGGAGGAATGAGGTTAACATCTCACGGCAGGTTTCTAATACCCACAGACGGCTCTGTGACATTAAACGTTAAGAGAAAGTGCCTTCCACATTTAGTGAGCTCAGTTACAAGCCCGGGTCGCATGTGATTTGAAGCATATGGTGTGGCACACGTGAATTTCACTTATTGGAAGAACGGCCCGTCCCGTGATGAAAAAAAATTGAGAACGACAGTATACTTACACTGCTTACCTATTTATGCGTTCGCCATTCTTGACACCTCATGTGATTACCCCATGTGGAAATTGTTGGTGAGGGCGGTATAAGATTATTGTGAAAAAAACACCATCTTTCCTAAAAAAAACTTTCATGAAAGTGTTATGACAATCATCTTTTAACTCAAATTTCACTTATGGTAGCTACTACACAAGGACATCAAAATTATATATGGAACATGGTGCGAAATTTCTTACATAAGCCAAGTCAACTAATGTTAGACTGCCAATATCCCAAACCAGTGCTACTTCCAACTGGCGAGGTAAAAATAACTATTGCTATACCATTTTTGCGTAATAATCAATTTACTAATTATTAATATTTTTGGCACTACAAGATGTTAAAACCCTTTGCATGGACACCAAGAATCATTCCCACCCAGATATTGAAGATAGGAAATTTGCATCTTCTGGCAGTGCCTGGAGAATTCACGTAAACTTAAATTCGCTAACTAGACATAATTCTGAAACTTAGTAAATACTGCAATTATAATATTCTTCTTACAGGACCATGTCAGGGCGCCGCCTTCGGGAAACCGTTCAGAACGTAAGTTGAATACACATTTTGTACGAATTGGTACACGTTATTGAATATATTGTTTACCAGTGCGTCTCAAATGATTCAGCATCTTCACTCTGAACTATTTTTTCTTTCTGTGGTTGGGTCGGAAATACAGTAGATTCCAGTTGGAAAATCGATTTGTAGTGATGATGATGTATCTATAAGAAAGCAGGATTGAAACACTTTTGCGGGCCTAAAATTTCAGTACTTTTAACTGTACTGTAATTAATTGAGCTGTGCTCATAGTTGACACGAACGCTCCAGTCAGTGCATCAGCTTTAGCTCTAATAAAGTACTGCACTTCATCTTCATACCCTTAGGCCCACTGCACACTTGCGATTTTTACTCGTGTAGGGCCCGCAATTGTGGGATGAGATACATTAGTTGCAATGAGGGAGTGCACACATACTTGCGGCGCCGCCGCAGCTCCCCCATTGTAACTAATGTATCTAATGCTGCAATTGCGGGTGCCGTGCGAGTAAAAATCACAAGTGTGCACCGGGCCTTATCCCGTCTGTTGCAAAGTCGGGTCTGCGGATTCTTTACCAGTTCGCCCCTACAGAGCACGTCACCATTATTTTCATGTCCTTCCCAATTTAAAGCAAAACATTGTCTTCTTCATGTTTATCTTTAGCCCTCCCTTTTCTATCGCCCTTCTAATTCTAATATAGTTTAGGTTCTTCTCTACTTGTTTTCTGGAGTCACAGTTTTACAATATCGTCGAAAAATGCCATGCACTGAGGGACCCGTTCCCTTACTTCCGTGAGTAGCTCGTCCTTAACGTGAATGAAAAGGTATGGACTTACTGTAGAACCTTGGTGTTCCCATCCTTCATTGGGAAGCCTCATGCATGGCAAAGGTTGTGGAAAAAGGGTTGTCTTCCTACACAGAACTGCAGCAACACCTAAACAAGATATATGATTGGAGTAGAAAGTGGGAGTTGCCATTGAACCTGCACAAATGTAGCTTTCTTAGAATAAGCAGGTCCAACAAGCAGGTTGATTTTTCTTATAGCATAGGGGGTGTAAAGGTTGAAAGGGTTGACACCCACAAGCACCTTGGAGTTGTCTTAAACATTCGGGGCACCTGGAAGGAGCACACTGACAAATTGATTGGGAAGGCTGGGCGTGCTCTCCAGTTGGTTAGAAGGGTACTGGGGGACAGCACAAAGGAAGTAAAGGAAATAGCTTACTTTTCACTGGTATGGCCAGTTGTGGAGTACTGTAGTCCAATTTGGTTTCCGTTTAGGCAGGACCTATCTTGGGAAATTGAAATGCTCCAAAGGAGGGCAGCAAGAGTTGTGCTAAGTCGGTTCTCACGCAGATTGAGTGTGTCAGGCATGATCAGAGAATTAGGGTGGGACTCACTATGTCAGAGGCGGGTATCTGATAGCATTAAGCTGTTTGGCAGACTGTTGAAAATAGGTTATGAGGGTCCTCTAGATAGCAGGTTATCCTTTGCAGAATATAGGGGGAGAAATGATCATCTGTTCAAACTGAAGGAGATCAGGGCCTGAACAGACTCATATTACTGGTCCTTCTTTCCAAGGGTCATTCAGCAATTGAATGCTCTTGATGAGGATAAGGTGAAGAACTTTCTGGAAGAAGGCGCCATTATAGAGGCCAGGCGCTATGCTTCAGGTTCCTTGGGGTTTTAAAATGAGTGAATTTTTTTAGGAATGAGAGATATTCTCTCCACTGCCAATTTGGCATATCATGGCTGCTTGCAGTGTATTCAACTAAAACTAGAACTAGCCTCCAGTATTTCCCCAAGGTGTCCTTACATAACCTGAACTATTCAAATAAACCGTTCTTCTACCCCCCATCCCCTTCTTTGTAATAACTCCCTAACCGCCTGTCATAACACTTGTATAAGCGTTCTCTAAGTCATTAAAGACGGCATGGAGATATTTCTTTGCTGCCCTATACTTTTCTATCATCTGCCTCAGAATGAAGATTGGTGTCATTGTGGGCCTACTTGGAATGAACCCAAACTGATTTCCATGGACACTAGTTCTATATGAAGGCGACATAACTTGTGTTAAGCTGCATACACACTACTCTGACGTGACGTGTTAACACGACACAGTACGTGTTGTTAAAAAAAACTCAACCCTTATTTTGAATGGTAATGTGCCCATTGCTCTGATGAGGCGTGTTAACGTGTGAAGTGGTGTAACACGCATGAGATGAAGATCTAGATTTTTAGATTTTCGTCAGACGTGTTAAGTCATCAGATACTTTAATTGAAGTTGTTTTTCTGACCTGACTTGACCCTGACGCTTTACAGTGGACATCAGTGGGCTTTTTTACAGTGTGCATCAGAGCAATGTATACAGGGTAGGCCCCTAGATGTCATGTTACATATGTGGTGTGATTATGCTATCTGACCTCACGTGTTAACACGTCACGTCAGAGTAGTGTGTGGGCAGCTTTAGTCTTGTGCAATGTAACTTATGTTAGTATTTTATTTTCATCCCTCTGTTCATTGTCGCATCATCACGTGGATACAACATTTTCAGTATCGAAAGGGTAATTATATTCTTACATCGTTTAGTATTCATTTCTTCCTTTTTCAACAGGTAATTAATGATAATGGTGGGAATCCAGATGGAGATGCGCAAGTGGTCATTTCTGGCTTATCAAACATTTACACCAATTACATAGCAACCTATGAAGAATATCAAGTGAGATGCCAAAATTATATTTGCATATTAAATTCGGACTTTAATTATAAAACTTTGTCATTAAAGTTACAACGCTATGAAGGTGCATCGACAATGTATGGACCCAACACTTTGAAAGCTTACATTAACCAATTCAGCTATTTAGCGGAAAATTTAGTTAAGGTAAATACTAATTATCGTTTGGGTCTTGGACAAACAATTTAAATTTTAAGAACCATAACTTAGTATCAGGTTGTGAACCCTTGAAGGTTAGAAAAATCAAATAGATCATCATGAAACAATAAAGGGGCTGTCAACAATAACTAGAATAGACAATTAAGGTTTACGCGGAAAGTGTCATAGCCACTCACAAGTGAAATGTGAACGATTTTTATTATTTAAATTATTATTATAATTTAACTAGCGACTAAAATCTTCATTTTCCAGTTTTCGATACTTTCGAAGTGTTGATAACAATTATATCGCCTTTTGCAACTTCACGAATTGAATATGTTCTAAGCTATGAAACGGTAAAAATTCTGGTAATAATTCAATTAAATAATTAATCTAAAACGTTCCTCCAATTTTCAAACAAAAATGTTTTTGCTAAGCCTCATGAAAGATACGTTACAGGGACTGTCGTGATCCCTATCAAGTAGTATTCCTCTTATCTCCAGGGAGTTAAACACATGCTTAATAAAGAAAGCATGGCGCCTGCAGGAAATAGTTTAACTATCTTTTACTTCATTTCCATGAAGCTATTATAAAAGTGCAGGAGAAGATATGTAAAACGACTTTGTGACTGACATTTTTTTTTAAATTGTCATAGGGACAACCTGTGCCGCCTGGTCCAGATCCACCAAATCTTTTGGACAAGCAATTTACCCTTCTACCAGAAGTGACATATGAAACGACACCTTACGGAACTTCCTTTGGGGATGTTTTTGTAGATGCTGATGATCAATATACATTGGTAAGTGTTTCCAACTATATCTCCCAATAATTCTAATTGAATACACTGAAAGCAGCCCTGATAGACCAAATTGGCGATGGAAAGAATGATTCTCATTTCTAAATTATAACTGTGAAAACCCCAAGGAACGTGAAGCATGGCATCTATTCTCCTATCCATTCCCTACCAGCAATACTGGCGCCTCCTTTCAGAAATTTCCTCACATTAGCCTCACTAAGAGCATTTCATTGCCGAATGATCCTCGGAAGAAAGACCAGTAATATGAGTCTGTCCGTGCCGTGATCGCCTTCAAATTGAATGGATGGTCATTTCTCCCCCTACGCTGAAGCCTGTAAGCCGTAAATAATATTTAATAATGCATTTCAATATTTCTTTCGCTGAAGGGAGCTGTTGTTTCAGTCACATTTGTTTGCGGAAATCCAAGAAATGACATAATGGTGAGTATTGTTACAACGGAAATCAAAAACTATGCAAAAATATGCTAGCACATGAATTTCATCTACTTTACATACTGAACCTTCTTATTTTACTAATATTGCAGCGAAACAAGACCTTTCTTACTGTTGAACACCAAAATGAAAACACTGGCGACTGGGGAGTTGTTGCCAATGATGCTTTCTGGGAAACAAAGTGAGCTTTTATTTCAATTTTGAGCTAATGTTTAGACAACTTGCAGGTCAATGGCTGGATTACTTGACTTCTTGAGTGCACAATTGCGGAATCCCTTGGATGAGACAGATAGCTTCTTTCAAGTGAGAGGAAAAGCCAAAATGTGCCTTCTGTCAAATGCAAGACAAATCTGTGACCTCACGCACTGTGTATATATCAACTGTGGTGCTCCAAAGACGTTATATGACCATGGCGTTGTAGCATTCAAAAGGCAGCCAGCTGTGTAAACAGACATCTCGCTTTTGGCAGGGTCGGGTCTGTGGGTTCTAGCCCTCCAATCCCGCCTATTTCCCACCACCACACACACCACTACATTATATCCTTATGGACAATTTGCTCCCACGCAGGACCGGCGCTATATTTTGCGGGGCCCTGTGCAAACATGAAGCGGGGCCCTCCTATCAATAGGTTCATTAATCCGAATGCGTGGGGCCCTGTGCCGTCCCACTGTTCGCACAGCCATCACGCCGGCCCTGCTCCCACGCAATACCACGCATGATTACCATTTCCCCACGTAATCCTTCCTCTGGTTGTGGAGCCATCAAACCCTAATGTATCTTTAATCTACCCTGTTGTTTCTTAATTCCTCTCATAATGTTTTATGGTACACTATCATGGTGAGTTCCCACACCTGAGAATTTTGCTGACTTACTTTCTGAATAGTACACCTCCCAAGGTCACAGCTTTTCTTTCCAAATGATGGAAGGCATAATTGAGGCCTGTCTGTCACCCAAAAGAATACAATGAACGTCGATTCACTATCAAACGTGGAACCACTGATGCAGTAGTCGACCACATCAACACCTTCTATATCTAAAGGCCTGTGCAACCGTTAACGATGTCGGTGAAGGTAGTCCTTTACTTAGTGCTTAGCATTCATAGATTTGTTAACTGTGACAACAAAATAAAAATTTAGATTCAAACTCCAACAAACTATTACACAATTTATTTTTGGATTTACCATGCATACATTTCGTTTGGAGTAATACAGTAGAACTCCAATTATCCGAATCAATGGTGACCAGACCCCATTCGGATAATTGGATTTTTTTTCCGAAAAAAGGGTCTAATTTAATATATCACTGTTTGTATGTTGAAAATGGGAGAAAAAACTATTTTTAAATGAAAAGAGCTTTTAATTAATTAAATGAAAAGACAACACTTTTACATATTAAGCATACTTAAAAGGGCTGTACATTAGTACAGTATGTACGTGTACCATACTGTAAATGAAAGTCATTGCTTGCTGAACATCTTGGTCAAAGTAAGCTGTTTAACTGTCAGATCCGTTTTCGGGCACCCATATCGTGCATTATTTTGCAAATCGCAGTACTTTCTCTCTTAATTTTTTTTTCTGAAATTCTGAAAGCAATTCGGATAATCAGTGATTTGGATAGTCGGAGTTCGGAAAATTGGAGTTCTACTGTACATGAATGTTTGACATTTATTTTTTTCATTCATAAAGTTTGCATCATTTTTACCAACAATAAATTTTTTTTAAATTAACTCCTAACGGAAGTAAGATCCCCTTTACAAGTTTCACATTTTAATGTTGCTAGGATGGAATGAATGCAAAACCTGAGTTAACTTGGTCAAAAGTTTAAAATAAGGGCTTATCTTATCAGTGGGATGGCTATAAAGAACACCTAATTTTGGTGGAAATTAAAATAATGATTTATAGCATTATTATGAGAGGAAAAATATGTCTTCAAAACCAATTCTCTTTCTAATGCATTAATATCTTTTTTTATTGCATTAAAGAGGCCCTCTCCAGTTATTTTTAGTAACTGATAATATCTGCACTGCATCTTTATAATTCTAATTCTATTTCACTGCAAGCATCCTCTATCGCCAATTTGGCAGTGGAGAGACTAACTCTCATTGCTACCGTGTTTCCCCAAAAATAAGACCTACCAAGATTTTTCAAGATGTGCTTAATATAAGCATTTCCCCGAAAATAAGCTCTACTAGAGCCCTAAGGCAAAGAGCACACCCGATTTTGTTTCCTACATCTGATAGGGTGATTTCCTTAAAGGGAGTGGTGAGTATAGAGCAGCGATTCTCAACCACTGTGCCACGAATTTGAAGAAATGTGCCGCCAGTGGGAATAGTCATTCCTATGTGACGTCAGACAAATCATTTAATCAGTTCTGCCTTCCTAGGAGGGACTGGCTGAAGCAATGGGCATGAATATTACTGTTCTTACCTAGGTTACAAGTAGCAGGGGAGGGTACCCATCTTGTCTCTCTGAGTGGTCACAAAAGCGATATATTGCACAGCGTTTTCCCTCACCCCATTGCCAACCAAAGCTGCAACCCCTATCCTTTTTATCATCTCTCTACTGTTCGTTGGGAAATTGCACTGTACCCAGGGGGCGAGGTCCTACATGTGGAAATTTTGCTTCCCGTACCCGTTCCATAATAGAGAGGGTTCTTTCACGTGCAGATGTCATAATATGTGACATAGAACCTCGGTTTACCTCTCATCTGAAAGAAGGCGCACTCAGGTCTAGTCTCTCATCCAAAGAAGCTGACCCTTTACTTTAAAAGATAATGTTACAGAAAAGAATAAGACATTCCCCGAAAATAAGCCCTAGTGCTTATTTTGGCACCAAAATTGAAATAAGACAGTGGCCTTATGAACAGGGAAACACGGTATATAAAAACACAGAAACCTTCTAAGATCCTAAGCTATAGTTGCTGTGTCCTGCTACAATACTTGCAAAGGTGGCCCTCCCTTTCAGTAATCCCTCCACTCTATTTTCCCCAAGGTTATTCCATTGTTGAATGATCTTTGGCAAGAAAGACCAGTAGTATGAGTCTATCTTTGCCCTTAGTTCCTTCAATTTATATGAATGATCCTTTTTTCCCTTAAACCCAGCCAGGGACACACAGCCAGAGGTCGATTGCACCCCATCCACAACAGTCGAAAAAAGTGAAAAGACCAATGCTGTGAGATAATTGTGTCCCATCCTAATTCCCTAATCATTTCAGATACACTTTCCCTGATTGAAAACCTGTGGAGTGCAATTCTTGCTGCTCTCCTTTGGATTCTTTCAATTTCCCACGATAAGTCCTGCCTGAAGGGAGACTAAATTGGTCTAAAATACTTTAAAATTGGTCACACCATTGAAGTATACCTTAAGATGTTTCTTTAACCTCCCTTGTGCTGTCCCAATCAATTTGCCAATATGATTCTTTCAGTTAGCTTTACTATTTAAAATAAGTCCAATATGTTTATGGATCACCACCCCCTCCGCCAACACACCACCAATGTAGTAATAAAAATCAACAGCGTTACTTGATCTGTATATCCTAAGAAATCTACACTTTTGGAGGTTTAAAGGCAATCCCCGTCTAATGCACCAGTCATTAATTTTATCTAAATCCTGCTGTAATTGTGCACAGGATGACAACCCCTCATCCAATACCCAAGCAATTCATTTGTCATCTTGCATGTGATCACTTTTTTGCTACTTGCCCACTTGGTGGCAGGTAAGTCATGTGTTGCTTGACTTGCTACTTTGCCCAGTGTGAAGCAGCCTTTACATCCTGGGCCACAACAATGAAAGGGCATTGTAGGTAATGCTAGAGGTTAATTTCTAATACAGCAATTTTATAATGAAGCAATCAAAACACGTGGTAGCATAACCTCAGTGGGCAAAGCATGTTGCTAACAAGACTACTTTTAGTGACGTCATATTGACGTCACAATTCTAGGCATAGGCCTTTAGCTATAGAAGGCATAGGCCATGCTATCTTTGTTCCATTAAGGCATGTCTTTTTACCGAGTTATGGAGCGCTTAAAATTTTCAGTCATTTCTTAGCAATTGAAATTTTTTATGACATTAACAATGATATTTTGTAGGTTCGCCTGGGAAAGCTATAACAGTTTTTTCAAGGAAAGCCTCTGTACAGTTCATTGGGAAATTCCTTCAACAACGCCAGTTGGAAATTATCGAATTCATCATTTTGGGCATTATAAAATATTCCTTGGCCCTATTGTTGAATATGAAAGTTATAGCAAGGTTTTCAAAGTCAACATTGCCCGTCCACCAATATTTAGATATTTAAAATCATAAATATAAGAATGTCACAAAACTCAACAATCATTATCATAAAATCTAAAAAGGATTAGACGCTCAATAACTAAATTAAACCAAATAAATTGCAAACTTTGGTCTTCACGACTAAACATAATTTTTTATATGTAATTAGATACTGAATTGAAGTTATAAAATGTATTTCTATAGATAATTTAATAAATATTGAAACATTCTGTTAAACTTATTTGGTATGTGTTATGAAATGCTGCAAGATTAATGCATAGATTGAGATTATAAATAAAAAATAAATTTCATGTTTTGTACATTAGCATAGCCATCGTCATCATCATTATACCCTTGTCCCGCCTGTGGCAGGATCGGGTCTGGAGGTCCACTGAACATGCTCTGACTGGGGGCAACCAAACCTCACTGGCCCACCTCACTTGTTTCCATGTCACATTTTACAACTAAATTAGCAACTTTGGCAGGTAAATTAATGCTTTGTTGGTTATAATATTGCATGGTATCTGACCTATTGCAACAATAACAATAAGCAATCCAATACACACATTCAGGGGGTATTGAGAGGAGAGATTGAGTGGGAGAGATCAAGGACCATGGAGTAGGGGGTACAAGCTTTTTTACCCTGGTAGTAACTGATGGAAGAAATGGGGTGGGTATAGTGTTAGATAGTGAAATGCAGCAAGGGATCACAGCTATTAGCAGAGTAAACAGTGAGATAATGTTAATTGCCATAGTTTGGCAGGGTATAGGGCTCCATCTCATTAATGGATATCAGCCAAAGCAGGTCAACATAAAACAACAAAAGTGAGGTTTGAAGATTTTTTGTTTAGGCTTTAGGGCCCATTGACTTCAATGGTCATTAGGGCCCGTCGACTTCAATGGTCATTAGGGCCC
>JAAFCE010008833.1:4501325-4535110 GCA_013389805.1 Trigoniulus corallinus
CTTCAATGGTCATTAGGGCCCGTCGACTTCAATGGTCATTAGGGCCCAGAAAGACAGTCATGCCATGGTGGGAGTGTAAAGGTCCAACCCAACATGGTGGTGTAGTGTCATTGCACTACGTGCATGACGTCATTAGACTCTACAAAATGCATGTCCTCTCACATGACGTCATTAGAGCATGCATTCTGGAAAGTGTTGCATTTGAATTTAAATTTTATTCCATACTCATCTGGCACATTCCATAATTCGATATTTTGAAATTTAAAGAAATGGAATGCCAGACGGACGAAAAGTTTAGTTGTTAACAATAGCATAAAGACGCACAATTTCACTCCTCCATAACACTACAGTTGGTTCCATGTATCGCAGTTCATTTTAAACAAATAATTACATAGTTAATAAATCGAGTGTAGGATTATTTATGCAAACTTGTGCCTCTCAAGTTTATTTCTGGAGAAATGGAACATCTTATGCAAATTCATAACATCAACTAAACAACAGACACATACTCAAGTCACTTATGGGATTACTCCAATCAGCCTTTGTCTACAGTGGTACAAAGTAAAGGCGAAGGTCGAATACAAGCATTAAGAAAATAAAAAGGCAAAAGCTAAAACAGAAAAATAAATAAAAAGCAAAAGCCAAAATAGACAAGTAAATAAGGGCAAAAGCTGAAACCAACATAAATATCAAACAACAAAAGCTAAAAACAGACCCATAAATAAGCAAGCAACGAGCCAAAACCAACACAAACATAAAAAGACAAAAGCCCTATGGACCACAGGGATAAAGGCAATAAAAGAAAAGATAAGGAAAATTAAAGGCAAAGGGGCAAAAACTGATACAAGGATAGAAATCTAAGGGTTACAATTGTTGAAATAGGCCAGTCACTTTCAACCCGCTGGGGTCGTCCCCAAGGGATTTGAAGAATTCTTTATTGACTCCCAATTGGTATCTAAGTTCACAGTATCTCTCACACAGGGCCAGGCCTATACTTTTAGACACCCACATGCAAATACGTGGAGGCTGCCCCTACCTCCATATTATTTTCACTTATTTTTTTAATGTGTACAGGTTAACATTAAAAAATAAACTATATTCTTATGTTCTTGAAATGATAGATTAAACAACAGCCAGGGCTGACAACAGCATATACCGGTACATATTACTGAAACTCTCTTGGAAGAAAAAAGATTATAGTGAAAATACATAACATTTCATCTATTTTACTATAATCTCCTATTACACTGGTCAGCATGATTTTTGATGTCTGTATGATGTTATCTGATTTGAAACCAGTGTTTTATGCTGGTTTCAAATAAGCAATTAGTTTTTTTCCATCACGTATAGTTTTTCAACAAATCTGCTTTAATGATTTGCTGAGATATGCTAAATTTCAAGATTATTGTTTGGTGTCTGAGTTTACAACAGGTAGAAGGCCATATTTCTAGGTTGAATTTGGAGAATAAAGGGCTGTGAAATAAAGTTACCTTGCATGAAGATGGGAGATGTCATAGCATTTTGAACCATGGTGAAGTTTTTGGGCCCAAATAAATCATTTATTCATGCAGGCAGAACTTAATGATCTAAAGGAAATCTGGAATGGAGGGGGACTTAGTCGGGGATAGGTGGGAGTGGAGGACTAGAACCCATAGACCAGACCCTGCCTCAGGCAGGAGAAGAGTGAGATGATGATGATGATTTGAACTCATCTAAAAGTGCAGCAGAAGTTCTTGGTTCTAGGTTAAAATCAAAAAACCTGTTGGCACCAGGGACATTTTTCTTATGGTATCACCATACAGAAGAAGAGCTACTGACATTCTTTGCTAAGGAACACTCAATAGTGCTTTGCTGCGGCATTCCTGGCCACATGAAATATTTTGAAATCCAATATGCTGCTTCTGAGTGGGGCTCTGCATTGAATTCTCCAAAAGGAGTTGAAAGTCAATACTTTTTCATAATCCAAGTAGTTTATTCTGTCCAGCTAAGAGAGTCTTTTGAAAGTGTGAAAAAGGTGTTGTTGAAATTTAAAAATGAGGAGCACAACTAGCATGTACAGTATGTGGAGATTTCAAAATGATAGGCATGCTTCTTGGTCAGCAAGCCAGCTATACAAAAATGCCATGCTTTTTGTGAGTGGGACAGTAGAGCAAAAGATAAGCACCGGGTGAAGAAATCATGGCCAAAAAAAAAAAATATTTTGAACAAAGCATTGATTGAGCCCACAATGGTGTTACTTCCACCTTTACATATTAAACTTGTAAACCTGCTTTCAGTATCTTGCAAAGCAGTTTCCAAACATTACTACAGAAAAAATTAAAGCAGAAATTTTTCACAAACCTTTTCACAAAATTCACAAATTCACAAATTTGAAGATTCTATGAATAAAACTGAAAAATATGCATAGATAGATTTAAATCTGTTGTTCAAGGCTTGTGGAAAACAAGAAGGGCCAAAATTACAAATACTTGGTGGAGACCATGCTGGAAAAGTAGAAGATAGTTGGATGCAATGTGAGTGTTAAATTGAACATTTTACATTTCCATTTCAAATATTTCCCAAACAACCTTTGAGATTTTAATGAGGAGAATGAGGAAAGACCTCACCAAGATATTTAAAGAGATGGAACAGAGGTACCAGGGAAGGTGGAATTCTAACATGATGGTGAACTACTGCTGGAACCACAAACGAGAGTGCAAGAAACTTTCAAAATGTTCAAGGAGGTCAAATAAAGGGAAGTTTGAAGTAGAATAAAAGTACTTCAAATCCATTCCTCACCAATCCATTTTCTATAACTCCAAGAAATCAGACTAAATGTTGCTTTTTTAACATTCCTCTTAAAGCTATTATAATTTAAGGAGATGCTTTTGATATTTCCAAGTTGAAGTAATTATTAGAGATTTGTAAAAAATCTGTACGTGTCTGAGAAAAACTAAACCCATATTTGAAATTGGCAGCCAAAATCGATTCGGAATCAGTGGAATTCTTGCAATCATCAGAAAATATTTTTTCAAAATGCAGCCCTGTGTTATTAATAAATCACAAACAAATTTAGGTTAACACAATTTACAAATTGTAAAATGTTGGTATAAGACAGGGGTCGGCAAACTGCAGCTTGCGAGCTGCATGCGGCTCTTTGGCCCCTTGAATGCAGCTCTTCCACAAATGACTGTGTTGGTGCACAGGCATGCACAGCAGTATCGTTCGAGTGACAGAAGACGTGGCACAGGTGGTATGTGGCGCTTGGAAGACACATTTGACTAAGGCCCTTCATCCACTACCACAATGCAACTGCAACTCAAATAAAATGTAATGCAACTAAAGTTATTTGCAATGTCACTTTCGTCCACAAATGAAACTCTTTGGCAATAGTCGCCCTTATGATGCCGAGTAGTTCAGATGAGGAGAGCATTGTGTGAATGGTGCGAATTACTTGACAGTTGCAACGCAACTCGTTTCCAATTAGTTGCCTTTACATTGCGTTGCATATCATTAACATGAGTGTGAGACAAGCAATCAACTGAAAAGGAACTAAAATTTGATAATTTTTCAGTCAAGTGGCAGATGTGTTGTGTCAGTGGACGAGGGGCCTTATGCACGAGTGAGTGAGTGATTCAGTCAGCAGTCTCATTGTGTAAAGTGGTCAGTGCTTGATGAGTCCACAAATAACACGTTGGTGGCAAAATTATCTTCTTGCAGCAGAAAGTTACCTGGATTTTTCTAACCAGCCATTTCCAAAAATTTAATTTTTATCAATAAATGAGATCATTATTAAGTTAATAATGGTGCCACTGCCTAGATAGTTTAAGAAATTTAGCTCTCAAAAGAAATCTCAATCATTGTATTGTTGATATTTGGCTCTTTGGTCAGAGGAGTTTTCCGACCACTGGTATAAGATAATCATGAGAATTAGAAGTTCAAATTTATATGAAATGAATATTTATTGCTAAAACTAAAGAATAATAATAAAATGAAATACTATAAACAATAATATTTGTTATTTGAAAGATAATTAATATAATAAAGCAAGTTAGTAATAATTAAGTGGAAAGTGAAGAGAAATACAACAAAATAAGCAATACTGGAATAAAATTTCAAGACTAAGGCAAATGTTCAATAAAAGTGCCTTATCTTATGTGACTTTAAATCAACAAATGATTTCTTTAAAGTTTTGATATCAATATTTTCTGTGAGTTGATGCTCAATTGATATTGCTAAAGAAGACAATCTATCCTGACTCATAGTAGATCACAAATATTTTTAATTATTTTTAATTTTCAAAATGACCGTTCAATAGAAGCTATAGTGACTGGCAAAGTTAAGAATATTCTTATTGCAATACAAAGGTTTGGAAACTTGGAATTCAAATTGTTTTCATGTATATATGTTAATATATCTTTTGCATCCATATAATCATTCAAATGTAATTCAATCCCCCTTAATTCTAAAAATAATTAAAGTGCATTAATATCTACCTGCAATATATTTGAATCTGTTAATTTTGATTCAAGATTTTGGCAATTTTTAAAAGGGTCTTTATTCATTATATTTTTGGTCTCTGTAATGTTTGGTCTATATTACTAAAAAATATTTCAAGTTTCTCTGAGCATCTCAAATCTTTCACTAATGGCTGAAATGGTGATATCTATAATATAATAATAAAAATTTACCTTAAAATTGACTTTTGGATCTAAATTAGTTTCGTCATGACCTTCATAATCAAATAATCGTTTTCTACTTCATATTCTTCCCAAAGATATATTTGAAAACTCTATTTCAGCACCTTAAATAAAAGCTAAATCATGACCTTCACTTGCCATTTTTTAAAATTTTTTTTTCTGTTCTGCAATTTGTAAAAAAGCATTTCAAATTTTCTAACATTACCATGGTGTTATGAATATTAAAATTAGGACTTTGCATAACGTTGCTAATTACACTTATCTTAACTAAAATATGATACCAAATTATTACAGAACACAAAAATTTAAATGATTGAATTTTTAACCCTAATCCATTTGCCTGGTTTCTAGTGTTGACATCTCGAGTATGATCCTCACTCAGTTTAACAAGTGCCTCATAAATTTCACCAATTTGTGTTTTTAATGGTTCAACTGCATCTAAACGACTTGACCATGTAGTCTGTTGTAGGGGCTTTAAGGTTAATCTAGGAATATGTTTTAACAAATCAACCCACCAATGGTTGAAAACTGAAAAGAAATTGTAAATATCTTGAACGATTCCAAAAAATTAAAAGTTTTAAATGCTGCATTAGCAGCATCGTTTACAACTAAATTAAGAATATGTGCTAAACATGGAATATAAAATGCTATCAGATTTAACTGTAATATTTTCTGTTGAAGTCCATTTTTGTTGCCCCACATATTGGATCCATTATCATATCCCTGCCCACATAAATCATGGAGATTTAAGTTACAATTCTTCAGTTTTTCTAAAATGAAATCACACAACCCCTCACCAGTGGTATTTGTTATAGGATAAAACCCTAGAAAATATTCACAAATTTCAAATGGCAAAACGTTTGGGACAATTCTAATAATGATTGATATTTGTTCTACTTGACTGACATCTGTTGTACAATCAACTGCAATTGAAAAGTATTTTGAGTCTTTAACCATCTCTATTATTTTACTCTCAATGCCTTTTGCAATAAGTTCAATAATTTCGTTTTGCATCTTGTATCCAAGATAATGGGGCATACTTTTATTCCAGACCTTTGTATCTGACAAACATGCTCACCCATTACCCCATCAAATTTTGAAATTAACTCTGTTAATTGTAAAAATTTCCATTATTTGGATCAAAAAGTTTATCTGATGAACCTCTAAATGCCAAACATTGTTTAGATAAAAACTTGATAATTACTAGTAACTGCTCAATTACTGAGAACCAATGTTTTTTTCCAAATCCATTAACTGTTGTTTAGTTGCATAAAGAGTTGTATTAGTTTTCAGTGCAAAAGCAAGTTCTGATCGTTTTTTTATTATTTTTAATGTGGATTTCACTGATTTCATGTCGTTTCAAAATTAGTGATAAATGCTGCTAATCATTAAGCCCATTAATATTATCAAATGTATCTGATGTTCCATGAAAAAACTAAATTTTGCACAAAATACTGAGTCTAGTGATATTGAATACAAAAGCCACTCATGATTAATTTTCTATGATAGTATAAATCAGAAAATCTTCTAGAATTACAATTTCTAGGATAATCAAAATTCCAAACCTGAGATGGATAATTTTTTTATTAAAAATATGATGTCAATATAACTTAACTTTTCTGGCCATTTTCCAGGATCACTTGACAGCAACAACAAGTCCATTATAGGCACACTATTTGCACAGTCCATTGTACTATTTACACAGTCAGTTATATTTCCATGATCTGCAGTCAGTTAGTTATATTTCCACTATTTGTGCAGTCCACTACAGTCATACTAATGGAAGATGAACCACTTAAATCTTCCTCTTCATGACAGTTTTTGATATCCATTTTTATGAATTTTAGAAGTGATCCAGCTTATTTTTTATTTTCTTCTAATTTTCCTTCCATTTTAAGTCTATATTGTGCACCTGCCAAAAGCTTACTTTTTCTTTCTGACATGATTTTATTATCATGCAGATTTTATTTTGTATTTAAAAGAAATGCACATGCACTAGGTTCTCTCTCCAGTAAAACCCCACAACTGATTTCTTTGACTCTATAAATGGATCGTCTAAATTTGTAGCAAGATCAAAGGGCAGGATCAAATTCATAATTGTTATTTTGTGGGGGCTTTTAACTACAATAATCTCTGATTGGCTTCCAAGAAATCATTCTTTTTTTTAACTAATGTCTGCCCACACATGGCAAAAGTTACCTTTTATATCAAGAAACCTTGTCTTTCAGGAAGCATCAAAGCGTTAAGTTTAGTCGACTCTCAATATCATGAATCTCAATATAAGGAACAGTTCAATATAACAAAAATGGTAGCTGGTCCCGGCCAAAATGTCTATACCTCCCATGTATAAGCTGCTTGATATAACGAATGCAAGATATAACGAAACCCTCGCTATAAAGAACGGTTTGGCTGGTCCCTTCATTATCACACAGTGCTAAATGACTCTCTTTATAACGAACTGCTATTGGATGTCGTAGGTCAGAGACAAAGAATATCCTTTCGTGCCATTAGGAAAAAATTTTGCAAGCAAGTTTAGGTAAAAACCACTAGAAGTCATAGAAATCCACAAAAACTGCCTGGGACCAAAACCAATGTGTAAAACAAGGCCCCTTGGCAGAGCTGGTGTGAGCTTTTGCAGAAACGGGTTCAAAAATAAATATTTTGCAGGGCCTTCTGTAGGAAAATACATTTTACATTTTGTAAAGGTGAGACCTTAGTCAAGGCGAGGCGAGGTTCTGGCAAAAGTGATGAACCAGGCTCGCACCTCAGCTCAAGCCTGAGCCAATGGTGGGCGACTTATTGCACTAGACCTGCCAGCTAAGCAATGCAACCCCAGTTAGTACTGACATGGGTGACTATGTTCGTTGATGTTTTAGGGCCCTTCAACTACAAGGTAATTAGAGCCCTGTCCACAGCATAGTTCTTATGCAGGGACTGCACAGACACTACACTAATGTGACGACTTTTGGGTATTAGCAGTCAGGGCCTGTTAGCAGTACCCAGTTTTCCCAAGCAGCCACCCATGTCAGTACTAGCTGAGGTTGCACTGTTGTGTCCAACGCAATTCGCCTCTCCCGACATGGGTGGCTGCTTGGGAAGACTGCATACTGCTAATACCCAAAAGTCGTCACTTTAGTGTGGTGTCTGTGCTGTCTCTGCATTAGAACTATAAGATGGACGGGGCTCTAATGACCTAGTAGTTGAGGGGCCCTAAAACACTAACAAAATAAACGAAACTGGGGGAGGGTTTGACAAACGCACTGAACCCACTTCGCACCAGTTCTGCCTTGAGATATAACGGACACTTGATATAACAAACGAATCTTTCATCCCCTTTGGGTTCGTTATAACAAGAGCCGACTGTATATTGAAGATGAAGAGGGCCATATTCTTTGCACACTTTGCACCTATTTACGGACCGGCCCTGCTGTCACAGTGACTAAAGACTGAACAGCAGTCACAACATTGGTCCTGTTCACCCCACAGTAAGTAGGGGTGGGTAAGAAGGTGCACAACCTCCTGCCTCCATGATTGGTGGCAGGAGGACACACAGTGAGCTGGGGTGTTGGTTGGTGGTCTCCACACAACACTGGGACTGAAATTGACAATGGATAGCCCACTGCACCATTGGGAGAGCATCAGAGGGAACAGCAATGCCAGTGTCTTCTGGCAGGTGGGGTACCTAATGGGCATGGGCACCCACCCTCTCATTGCCCATAATGCCAACATGCTGCAGGATTCATACAGTGGTGGTCAGCTAAATAGCACACTACAATTTTGTAATCATTTCTAATAAAATCTATTAAACTAAATATAATAATTGCATAATGTCGGTTTTAAATGAACATTGGTTGTACAAAGATCATATTTAAAATGATAAGCAAACTATAAAAGCAAACAGAAAAATGTAAGTGGACATTTAAGTGAAATTAACAAAAAAAACCAGTTGGACATGTAAATAGCACAGTGGTGAAAACATCTGAATTTGTGCTAGTAAGTTAATAAGTGATGAAAATTAAGTTATAATATATTAATAATAAGTATATTTTAGCTATTTATTTTTTTTAAATAATATGATTTTAGGTTAAGTCATGGGTAGAAGCAAACATTGTATCCCTGAGCTAAGAAAACTGATATGGAATAATACAAAACAACAAAATTGTTCAATATCCAGCATAGCTAAAAGTGTAAGGTGTTCTAGGCAAATGATTTACAATGCAATTCAGCGCATAGAGAAGGACAAAACCTTTGAAAATACGATTAGGAAGTGTAGATCACATAAAACTACAGCAAGAGAAGAACGAATTATTGCAAATATTAGTAAAAAAAACCATTTATGACGTCTAATGCTATTTGCAAACAAGTAGCAATTGATCATAAAATAACAGTGTCTTCCAGAACTATCAGAAGACGTTTAAATGACTTTCATTTACGTGGTTGTATAGCCAAGAAAAAGCCACTTGTGTCAGAAAAAAATTGAAAAAAGCGTTTAGCATTTGCCAGGGAGCACATTGGTAAACCGATTCAATTTTGGAAAAAAATATTATGGAGTGACGAGTCCAAATTTAATTTGTTTAGATGTGATGGAAAAGCAGATGTTTGCCATCCAGCAAACTGTGCTGCAAATCCTCGTTACACACTTAAAACTGTTAAGCATGGAAGTGGCAACATTATGGTCTGGGGAGCAATGTCCTGGCAGGGTACGGGTCCCTTACATAGAATTTTAGGAAGAATGGACCAGTACATGTACAAAGACATTTTGGAAAACATCATGGAGCCTTATGCTGATGATTATTTGCCCATTACATGGACATTTATGCAAGATAATGACCCAAAGCATAAAGCAAAATCAGTTATCCATTGGTTAAATGAGAAAAAGATTAAAGTTTTTGATTGGCCACCACAAAGTCCTGATTTAAATCCTCTAGAGAATTTATGGATGGATGTAAAAAGTGAAATTAAACACAATAATCCATCAAATTTGAATGAGTTGATGGCCATTGTTGAAAATGCATGGCAAAATGTTCCAGTAGAACGTTGCCAACATTTAATTAAAAGTATGAATAAAAGACTGAAAGAGGTGGCAAACTAATAATGGTTATGCAACAAAATATTAATTTTGTGAGCCTTTTTTATTGTTTTTGCTGAAATGTGCTATTTATTTGACCAACCATTTATGTGTTTTTTCTTAAAGATTAAGACATTATTGTTTTTTGTTTTCATTTTTCAATTGCAAATGTTTATTTATTTTGTAATAGGAATTATCATACTGTTGATTACAATATACATATTGTTTATTATTAAATTTCATTATTTTTTGATGTGTGCTATTTAGCTGACCACCACTGTATAAACAACACAGTCTTGCCCTGCTTATGAATCATGGTAAGCATTTTGTGCACAACTTGGATGATGGCATGTCTTCCATAAATTGTGTGCAACAGATGATGATAGGAGAGGGAGTCAGTTGCAACAACAGTGTTTGTCACTATGGACGAGTTCCAGTTCCCTTTGAAGTGCAGTGAGCTCTGCAGTGAAGACCCTGGCAACACCTGGAAGGCGGCAGTTTTTTTTGGAATTTGATGAGGTGGTTCATTCAGTAGTCACCATAATGAGAAGCTTAATGAGGTTCAATAGCCACCACCATCCCTAACAAGTTTCCACCTCTTTTGGCAAGCATAGCTACAGAAAAGTTGCCATTTTTGGGCCCTTTAACTGAAATGGAAATTGGGGCCCAGAAAGGCGGCCATACCATGGTGGGGGTGTAAATGAATGGTGACAATGAATGAGCCAAAATATAAGAAGGCAAAAGCCATAACCACCACAGAGATGATAGGCAATATGCCAATAGATATAGAAAGGCAAAAGGCCAAAAGGGATAGAAGGAAATGCAAGTCGCCAGCCATGGTGAAGGGGCGGCTCAACCACAATGGGTCTCCACATCCCCACAACCCCACAATGGTTCCCCAGTGCTGTCCCACCCTCCTCAGTAATGGAACAAAGCCAGGAACAATATTGCAAAGAGACTAGACCCGCCGCGGTGGCGTAGTGGTTTGTACTCTCGGCAACTGCATCAATAGTTCTAGGTTCGATACCGGACCAAGGTGGGTTGGCTTCTGTCGGTCGAGAGAGTAAAACCGAGGTCCCGTGTGGGTGTACAATGACACTTGAACGTAAAAGAACCCTCTCTACTACGCAACGGGTAGATGAGGCAAAATTTCCAGGTGTAGGAGCTCGTCCCCTGGCGTCGCGTCGGTAGCATTCCCCAGCGAACACTAGACCGACGATAAATAAGCGTAGGGGTACAGTTTTGGCCGGCAACCAGCTGCAGAAAAAAGCTATGAACAATATATCGCCCTATGTCCATTCAGAGGAACAAGATGGTTACGCGACCCTGCCATAGGCGGGAAAAGGGTTAGGAGTTGCTTTTTTTTTGATATTCCAAAGAAATTGCACCACCCACAGTCATGGGCTGTAGCGTCCTGAACCTTAAGATGGAGAAGTCGTTGCCTCTTGTTAAGGGCTGGAGCCAATGGGGAAGTGGCGCTGCCACTTACTAGTGGCTGTAGAAGTCTTTTGGGTTGCAATAGCACTTATCCCAATCAATTGGGAGGGACAGTGAATGCCGTCTACTGAAGCCCTACAAGTC
This sequence comes from Trigoniulus corallinus, assembly GCA_013389805.1. Taxonomy (NCBI): domain Eukaryota; kingdom Metazoa; phylum Arthropoda; class Diplopoda; order Spirobolida; family Trigoniulidae; genus Trigoniulus; species Trigoniulus corallinus. The sequence goes on from JAAFCE010008833.1 coordinate 4,512,654, forward strand.
TACAACGAAGAAACAGATGTTGTGGGATTATGAGATGCCCCCAGCCTGTGATTTTCTGCCAAATTTCCTGCCTGCAGTCCCCACCCATCACAGAGCCAAACAAGGGGACGCCCATTCAAGTCGCCAGGGTTGCTCAGGTAGGTAACTGTCAGGTGGCATACTCCAAGAGTACTGGACCAAATGGCATCGGGGGCTGGTTGTTTGTTTTTTAGGGGCCTTGAATTACATAGTCATTGGACTCCACTGCATAGTTCTAATGCAGGGACTGCACAAACACTACAATAATGCGACGATTTTTGGGTATTAGCCGTACCGTTTTCCCACGCGTCCACCTATGTTAATACTAGCTAGGATTGTGTTGCTTAACTTCAGTAATCGGACGAGAACTGGTATTTCTAACACAAAAAGCCACTCCCACATCCCAGGGCTGACTATGCTGATCAACTATCAGCAGAGCCGTATTTACCACTAGGCTAAGTAGGTTGAAGCCTAGGGCCTCAACATTTAGCGGGATTCAAAACTTAAGAAAAGAGCCTGAAAAGGGCCTCACAATTGAAATATCCTAGGTTTTCTCAATATCTAACTCCTGCACTGACTAACAGTAACCCTAAGGGACATTACACAACCTTTCAGTTGATTGACGAGACCAGGATCCGTTTTTGAGACCGGTTTTCACTGGAAGTTGTGACCAAACTGGCATGTTGGGGACTGTGGGCAACAACCCTACCGCCGACTTGTCGGAGCCCTCCCGCCAGTGTGGGTAGCCCAGAGACGTCGCTGGGAATGTGCCCCCTCAACTACCAGGATCCAGTTTTCCCAGGGGTTCAGGTATCCCTGCATGGCTAACATGTGAGTAGGCGTTGTGGCAGTCCCCTCATAGAAGAGCCTACTTCAACTGACAGGTGTCAAGCCAGGATATGTTCCATACTTAGCCAGACACACAAGCAAGTCATCCCTTTCAGCTGCCTTTTATGAAATGCAGGGAATAGAGTGTGCCAATTCTACCCTGGGCACAAACAGTGACCCGTTCTGCCATAGTGATAGGCGTCATGATAATAATTTTTTTGGAGAGTAAAAACATCTATGAGTGAATTACAAATATAGTAATACCTCTGTATGGGTACACTCCTCATATCAGTAGAAATTTTTCAGGCACCAATTTCTCCCCCATAGGCTTTATGTGATTACTATCCCTCTAAATGGTCTACCTCTCAATTGGTACACCTAATACTTGTAACTATTTTCAGAAAACCACCTCTGTAATGGCTACCCCCCTCTATTAGCACACCTAATATATGTCACCATTTTCAGAACACCACCTCTGTAATGGGTACATTGAAACTTGGTGCTGCAGTGGGTAGCGTGCTTGGTAACTGCAGCAGTTGCTTCTAGGTTTGATGCTGGACTAAGCTGGGTTGAGAAATGCTCAAACTGCACCTTGTTTGGATGAGAAGCAAAACCAAAGTGCCATGTGGTGTTCAATGACATTTACAAATAAAAGAACTCTCTACTATGCAATGGATAGATGAGACAAAAATTTTCCAGGCATTGGAGCTTGGCGCCCCAGGCGTCGGTGGAACACCCAAAAGAGCAGGAGATCAACAATAAATATGCAATGGAGTTGCAGCTTTGCTTTGCAACTGGCTGCAGAAAAATGCTGTGTAACAGATCACGCTTGTTTCCATTCAGAGAGACAAGATGGGTACCCGACTCATCCATTGGTGGGAAATAAGAATGTATCTTGATTCTAAACAAACGGCCCTTGATTCCTTTGTTTGAAAAAATTACATTTGTATACGTTGAGAATTTTGTGAAATTTATAATATTATACAATGCATTTTTTTAATTAAAAATAATCTCAATATAACTTATATGTAATGTATCTGAATATATTAAACAACAGTATTATTAATGTGTGCCATACCCCTCTTATGGGTACATCCCTCTGATAGGTACACATTGGATGGGCTCCATAGGTGTACAATTAGAGAGGATTCACTGTACCCATATCTTCCTTGAATTAAATTATATATTTTAAATCCCAAAAGTTCGTATAGGATGCAAAATTCAATTTTTAGGCGTTGTTTACCTAACATCGGGTATGCTTCCACGGTTTCATCAATTTTGAGTGTTAGAATTTGATCGAAATTTGTTAGAATTTTTTAATGTAGCCAATGCCTTTTTTTAAAAAATTTATGAGATATGGGATAAATGGCTTGGAAAAAGTTATAGTTGATGGAGGGGGACATTCACTTCCTAAAGCAGTTCAGAAATTGTGGCAGTATTTTTTTCAGCACAATGCAAAGTTTTAACTATCACATTGCATAGCTCTAAAAAATGTGAAATTTTGATTTATCATGTTCCTATACCTAAAATTAAAAATACACCTTCAAAACTGCATTAATGAGTTTGCACCAATGGCCCAGAGCTACAGGATGTTGTCTCATGTATAGAGCTCAGCAAATTGTTGCTCTTAACTGCTCCAAGTTAGTTAGTTGAATTTTGTCTCAGGTTTTCCATTCAGCAAATTGTCGCTCTTAGCCGCTCCAACTAGGTGTCATGTTCCACATTAGCTCAATGCTTGCTAGTTGGAGCGGTTAAGAGTGGCAGTTTGCTGATCTACACACCTGAGACAAAACCCGACTTGCTAACTTGTCACAATAATGCCAGCACTGCTAGGTACTGATAATACACAGAAATCGTCAAAGCAGCATATATCTGTGCAGACTGCATTAGAACTATGCAGTGGATTGGGCTCTAATGACTACTGTAGTACTGCAGCATTTGCATTTATAACCACTTCGATTCTCTTTCAGTGGTTCTATCCCATTGCCCAACACTCTGAGCTGCATAGCATGGCTGGCCATATAACTGTTCTGTAGAACTGTTTTATTGGGGCCCATTTGGCAGGGCCAGCGTGAGGCAGGTTAAGTGTGTTTGATGGAACCTGGCCCGGCATTTACTGAGGCCTCATGCCTAATGAAAATGTGAAATGCTTTTTTCCTACTAGAGTTGCACTGCTTAACTTCAATGATCATATAATTATAGCAGTACTGATATATAGAGCAATCAGGTAAAGTTGGGCTTCCATACAAGCCTATTTGATCTCCAGCTTGGTAAGTCTTTTTAATTATGATTGAAGTTTTCTGCTGAATGCTTTTAGAATTTTTAAATTACTGAAGACTGTTTGAGATAATCATACCCGTTGCCCCACGTGGTGTGATTTAGGCTTATCATAGTCTGACGGTATTTAAATATATTAAGTGTAGCTTCATTAGGGGTAAAATATTAAGATATTTTTGTTTTCCTTAATTAATGACTTTACATTACATTAATCAGGGTTTTTATTGAAAATATAATTCAAATATTGTTCTGTTTGTGTGTTTGTTGTTAGTAAGTGTTGAGTCACGTTGTGTGTTCCATGTGGATTTTTTAGGTTTATTGGACAAACTTGTGGATTTACACTTGTAGATCATTTTATTAGATAGTTTGGTTTTCATTGACAGGAAGTTATCTATTGGTGACTTTGATGTTAAAATAGTTAATAGAATTTTTTAGGTTGTGAATTTGTTTGTTGCTTCCTTAATTGTTTTAGGGGGTCACTTATTAATACTTGCAGTTATTTCTGGTAGAATAGTGCAATTCTTTGAGAGATCAGCATCTTATAATGCCTCCAAAGAAAGTTACAGAATGTAGGGGTTGCAAGCTCTTGAGATTGGAGCTAGCTAATATCCAAGCTGAGATCACAAGGTTAAAGGCTGGCATTTTGAGCTCCAGTTCTCCAGCTGCTGGTTTGACCAAGGGCAGACTGAGTTCTCCAGTTGCGCCACTATCTAGATCACCCAGAAAATTGGTTACGTCATCAGGTGGTAAAAAGGGTTTAAGATCAGAAAGGGCATCCCTGGGGGCAACACCAAAGATTCTCAAGAAGAAAGGGGAAGGGGCCCAGCTAGATACTGCAGTGCTAACACCCAGGTTGGAAGGAAAGCTGGTTAGGGATGAGAAACCAGGGGATAGATGTATCTCTACCATAGGATTATACCTGTGGAGGTTTGAAGCAGGCTGGTGAAGTGGGCACTGTAGGGGTGCAAAGCCCCATTACATGGCAAATCAGTCATTATAATTGGGGACACAGATTTAAAGGGGGTTGATAGATTAGCACTACCAGATGGGCAAAAGACAGGATGTGTTAGTGTTGCTTCCCTACCTTATGCAAGGCTAGGAGACATAAAAATTAGGATCAAAAATATAATGAAAGGGGAGAGTGAAGATTGCATGAGTGCAACTGTGTTGATGTGGATTGGAACAGATTGTGACCATGCTTACTCATGAGAAAGTTGGTATTCTAGATCTAGTTTTTACAAATGTGCCCAACTCTATCAAGAAGGTAGAGTGTATTGAGGGAATTAGTGATCATGCTGGTGTTAGGGTTGAGATCATAATAAGGTTTCCTAGACAGGTGGCTGCAGGCAGGGTGGAATACCATTTCAATAAGGCCAATTGGGATTGCTTTAAAGCATATCTTGAATTTCAATTAAATGACTTTTATACAATTATTAATACACAGGGTGTTGAGGAATCTTGGCAAAGATTCCTAGGCATTTTAGAACAGGGCACAAAACTGGCTGTCCCTACTAAGGTGAAAAGGATTAACCTTCTCCCAGAATGGTATACCAAAGAGGTGAAGGTAGCTTTGCAGAATCAACAAAAGGCTAGGAACATTCATAGGAAGGGGCAGGATGACAATAGTGCAGGGAAGTATAAGGGGACCCAAAAATTGGTTAAAGAGGTTATGAAGAAAGCATACAAGAATTTTCATGACAACGTTTTGAGAGACAGATTGACGAAAAATACCAGGGCATTCTGGGGTTATGTTAAGAGGTGTAGGAGAGAGGGTTATGGGGATACAGTGATTAAGGATGGGTCAGGAAATGTAGTTGATGATGATTAGTTCATGATTGCCAATGTTTTCAATGACACATTTACAAATAGCTTTGCTAAATAGCTAGCAAATAGCTAGCAAATAGCAAATAGCTTTACAAATAGCTAGCAATACATATAGCATATGTGGCCTAACCACAGCCCTGTAGAACTTCCCTTTCAACTTGATTGGGACCCTCCTATCACACAGGACTCCACTTGCCTGTCTCCACTTCAGCCACCCATATTGATCCTACAGCTCACCTCAGTGTCTATCTCCCCATTGCTTTGGAATGTTGATCCTAAGTACTTTACCTCCTGCACCTTTTTAACCAGTTCACCCCTGAGCATACGTCCCCGTTATTTTCCAGTCCTTCCCAATTGAAAGCTAAATACTCTGTCTTTTTCATGTTTATCGTGAGCCCCCTTTTCTATCACTTCTCTAATGTCGTTTAGTCCCATTTCTATCTGAAAAGGGACTAAACGACATTAGGGTTCTCTGCTGTCACTAAGTTTTCCCATATCGTCTGCAAATACCAAACACTGAGGGGCATATTCACATACTCCCGGCAGCAGTTTGTCCATAACCAGTATGAAGAGGTATGGATTAAGTGCTGAACCTTGGTGCACCCCCAACTTTCACTGGGAAACCCCCAGTATTCCCCCAAGGAGTCCTTACTCTGGCTATGGAACGTTCATACATATCTTTGACTATTCGGATAAATCCTTCTTCGTCTTTCCCCCTTTTTCGTAATACCTCCCAAACTACTGCCGTGGGACACTCATAGGCCTTCTCCAGGGCGACAAAGACGGTATGGAGAGCTTTCTTTCCTGCTCTATATTTCTCTATCATCTGCCTCAGGATGAAGATTGGTTCCATTGTGGACCTCCCTGGCATAAACCCAAACTGGTTTCCCCAGACACTAGTTCTAACCCTGAGGTGACATTCCAATACTCTCTCCCAGAGATTCATGGAGTGGCTCATTAGCTTTATACCTCTGTAGTTACCACAATCCTGGACATCCCCTTTGCCCTTGTAGAGTGATAATATCCAACTCTCCTGCCATTCCACCTGGCACCTGTGCTCCTTAGGCTATGCCACACTTGGATGGGGATGCCATACAACTTTTCGACCTTTCATCTTAGTGCTGGCTACTTCCTCCTCTGCTACACAGTCCACCACGCCTTTTGATGCAGGATGGGTAGTGGGGACCTCACCTACCCCTGTAGCATTCAAGAGAGTTTGAAAGTACTCTTCCCCCCTCCTCTTTACCTCTGGTGAGGAGAGCAGGACCCTACCTTCACTATGCTTTACTGTTCACTATCCTTAACAATATTAATAATTGTGGGAAAATTTTTGGACGAGCAACACGTCTGCTTATAAATGGGGGGGGGGGGGTATTTTTTGTGGAGCCTCCCATGTTGAGTTCTGGATAATATGGTCACTGTATAAAATTTATAATGCAAATAAAATTAGACTATTTTTCAATGGTATGGCCAATAGTGGAGTACTGTAGTCAAATTTTGTTTCCCTTTAGGCAGGGGTTATCTTGTGAAATTGCAATGATAAAATGGAGGGCTGCAAGAATTGTGCTGCATCGCTTCACTCAAAGGTTGAGTGTCTCAGACATGATAACGGAATTAGGGCGGGACTCACTACAGCAGAGGCAGATATCTGACAGCATTAAGCTTTTTCACAGACTGCTCAAATTAGGATATGAGTGTACCCCGGGTGGCAGCTTATCCCTGGTAGACTATGGGGGAGAAAGGATCATCCCTTCAAACTGAAGAAGGTTGGGGCAAGAACAGACTTGTATTACTGGTCTTTTCTTCCAAGGGTCATTTGGCAATGGAATTCTGTCAGTGAGGATAGTGTGAGGAAGTTTCTTCAAGAAGGTGCTATCAGGACTGCTTGAAGTGTATTCAATTAGAATTAGAAAATAACACATAATAACAACACTTCACGAAATACAATCATTTTTATGAAGTGGTACAATTTAGCGTGATGTACTACCAAGTAGTATGCAAGCCAAAAAAGGTTGGGAAACGCTGCTTTAGATAACAGAAAACAGGTTGATGCCATATTCTTGGATTTTGCACAGGCTTTTGTCATGGTACCCCATGAGAAATTGATTTCTAAAATGTCCAGCTTGGGGATACTTTTTAAGGTTACTCCGAGGATAAGGTCCTATCTCCTGGATAGAAACCAGCTGAATGGAAACCAGCAACTTCTGGGGTCCCTCAGGGAAGTGTATTGGGTCCTTTGCTGTACATTCTTTATATATATGACATAGGGCTTGAAATTAGCTCCTTTCTTGAGCTATTTGCAGATGATACATGTATTGCTCGGGTATTGGATGAGGGATATCATCATGTGCAAACTTACAGTGGGATCTAGATAAAATTTATGACTGGTGCATTAGATGGGAATTGCCTTTTAACCTCCATAAGTGTAGATTTCTTAGGATATCCAGATCAAGTAACCCTGTTGATTTTGATTACCACATTGGTGGAGAGGGTTGGTTACTCATAAACATCTTGGGCTTATTTTAAATAGTAAAGGTAAGTGGAAGGATCATATTGGCAAATTGATTGGGAGGGCTGGGCAATTTCTCCATTTGATTAGTAGGGTTCTTGGGGACAGCACAAAGGAGGTTAAAGAAACAGCCTATACATCAATGGTGCGACCAATTTTAGAGTACTGTAGCCCAATTTGGTCTCCCTTCAGGCAGGACTTATCATGGGAATTTGAAAGAATCCAAAGGAGGGCAGCAAGAATTGTGCTCCACAGGTTTTCATGAAGGGAAAGTGTGTCTCAAATGATTAGGGAACTAGGGTGGGAGACACTCAGCCAGAGGCAATTATCTCATAGTATTGGTCTTTTCACAAGACTGTTGCTGATGGGGTGTAATGGACCTCTGGCTGGAAGTGTGTCCAGGCTGGGTATAAGGGGAGAAAGGACCATTCATATAAATTGAAGGAACTAAGAGGTAAGACAGACTTGTACTACTGTTCTTTCTTGCCAAGGACCATTCAACAATGGAATACTCTTGGGGAAAATAGAGTAGAGGGCTTACTGAATGGGAAGGCCACCTTTGATAATTTTGTAATGGGGTACAACTGTATCATGGGGTCTTAGAAGATTTCTGGGATATGTAGCAATGAGAGTTAGTCTCTCCACTGCCAAATTGGCCATAGTGGCTGCTTGCAGCTAAATAGAATTAGAATTAGAGATGCACGGTGTTGGACAATCAACGACTTCAGACATTAAAAGAAGCAAACCTAAACTTCTTTTAAACTTCGTGTCTGTTCTTGAAAACAAAGATGAAAGCTCTTCAAGTAAACCAAACATGGAAGGCAGCAACAAAAAAGTATTTAGAAGATGCAGTTTTCAAGTGGTTTTTGCAGCAACATTCTATGGAAACTCCAATTTCAGGTCCAATTCTTTGTGAAAAAGCTAAGATCTTAGTCCAGAAGCTTGGTTGTTCATCCCTTAAAGCAAGTAACAGCTGGCTGAGAAATTTTAAGTCCAGGCATGGTGTCCATGAATTACATTTATTTGGTGAGAATTTATCAGCAGACTCCAAGCTGCAGGAGATTTTATTAAAAAATTTGAAGTTGTAGCAGACACCTATTAGTCAGAGTTTTTGTAAAATGCCGATGATACCAGTCTTGTTTGGAATGCGCTGCCTAAAACTACTATAGCATCTAAAAGAGAGCGTAGTGCTCCAGGACGAAAAGTTAGTAAAGACTGTGTTATGGTGCTTAAATATGCAGTGCCCTCTGTAGATAGGGAAGTCAAAAAACCCAAAAACATTTTAAAATGTGAAAAAGCTTCTCCTCCTTTATAAAAAACAACCCTAGGCTTGGATGACTGCAGCATTGTTTATCGAGTGGTACAATGACATTTTCATCCCTCAAGTGAAAGAAGGTGGTAAAGTGCTTTTGACTGTTGATAATGCATCAACTCATCCCACAGAAGAACTGTTGGAAAGAGGGAATGGCCAGTTTCACCCATTGCATCACACCCACATCTACCAGATGCATACTAGTTTTTAGTGCCACATTGTCGACACACCCCCCAGGCCATTCAGTCTTGCGACATTTTTGTATTGCTGTAAAATCTCACGTAAAGTCTGCACCTCAAATATAGTCCACACCCGTCTATAGTCCGCTTTTGTGATGGGTATGGTTCAAATATAGCCCGCACTCATGTATAGTCTGCACTTTCGAATTCCTACTTTAGCCAGTGGTGCAACTTGTAGGGGCAATGCGTTCAAATGAATTTGAACATGAAATGTCAGATTGCCCTGATGATGAAATTGAAATGCGAAAGATTTTATATTGCATTATCATATAAATAAGAACGTACTGTGTAAAATCGTGTTGTTAAGTGTAATAAAATGTTCAGAAAATGAAGAATAGGTTTCATTGAGAACCATGGGTTTCATTTACTGTCCGCACCCATATATAGTCCACCCTCGCATATAGTCTGCACTAAATGACCCTATGTTTTGGGTATAATCCTTGGGCGACTACATGAGATTTTATGGTAGTTAGTCGGTTATTTGCCAAGGTCTTTGCAGTGTCATCTGCTCCTTCCCTAACCATTCTCTCAGGTAAGGAATTGTTTGGTGTGACTAATTAACATAATTTACAATTGATGTGCGATTGTGAGCTGCAGGGTATGACACCTACTATTATTTTCACTGCATCTCACAGATGTAGGTGTGTTTATGATTCACTATTCATTCAAACTATACTGTATTATTATTAATACTCCTACAATAACCAGAAAATTTCCTTCATGATGTATGTTATTTATTTAAGGATGCAGCTAAGTTGCATTGGACACACCAGTTCCCATGAGATCACTGAAGTTAAGCAGTGCAAGCCCACGTCAATACCAACAAAGGTGGTTGGTAAAGAACGTTGGGTGCTGCAAATTAACCCTCTCCTTCATCCTATCACCTACCTCCTGAACTCTTGTGGGCAGCCTCCTAAGGGTTCATTCTGTAATGGCTGCCTTACTTACTCCCCAACCCATGAAACTAATCCAGTAGTGAACAACTATTTTAAACTTATGATCCTCACTTTGAAGATGAAATACACAAATTCTTTGCTGATGAAAGGGGGAATTGGGAGAAAGTAATGTTGGTGAGATTAACAAAGAAGCAGATGAAATAAATGAGGGCGAATCTGAAGTATGAGATGCATTTCAAAATGATGATGATGTTGAGGAGAAGGAACAAGAAAATACTGGGGAGCTGAAAGCTGTAGATGAACCACACATTTATAAAGGGAAGAATGCCTATGAATGGGAATAATGGGAGCCACCAAATAGAGGCAGAGTTCCAGCTTATAATATAGTAAAAATCAAAGGGTTGCCTTCCTTGTCTTGTCAAGCAATTCAGAAATCACAGATGAAATACTGAAATGGACAAGTGTCAGGTGTCAAAGGTATGGTCATGGCCAGAATTCCTGTTCTGCCAGGGCCATGTGTGGCACTTGTGGGCAGGGCGACCAGTCCCCCGAGCCTTGTAAGACTGCACCTTATTGCATCAACTGTAAGGGAAACCACCCCGCCTCTTCTTGAGATTGCCCCACCTGATTGCAGGAACGTGCCATCCAGGAATTGCATGTCAAGAAGGGTATCAGTTTTCAAGATGCATGGCGGCTGCCAGGGACGCCAAGTCGTGGCTTGTCCTATGCAGGTGCTGCAAAGGTGGCTGCTGTGTCATCTGTCTGCACCCAGACAGACATACTTCCACAACTCCCCCACTCATCCGTTTATTGCCCACTCAGGCCCGCAGGGTCCATGGGATACCAGTCTGTGCTAGCATTGGCTGCCAGACAGATCCCGATCCCATGCCAGAGATTTCTTCTGGTTCCATCACTGCCTCTCTCCCAGCCTCCTTGGAGGCCACAGATGCCTCTCATCAAACAGAGGCATCTGCTTTGAGCAGCCCCCTGCCTGGCTCAGCCCAGCTGGCCCCCTCCCTAGCGGTGGTGATGGATGACGGAGGAGGGAAAAAAACCAGGGACACCCCCTGCGCCGCTGTGGGGCGCGTGTCTTTCGTTCGTCCACCCAAGCTCTTCGGCCAACCATATCCCAACTGGGGCATGATGGGGATTCCTCCTTTGAGATGGAGGAGGAAGACCCAATTGTAGGCACCCCTCCTTTTTCTGCTGTGGGACGGAAAAAAGGGAGGAATAGAAATAAACCTCCAAAGCCCACCTAATGGTGAATCTCCTTCAACGGAACTGTCGAGGTTTTTCCCACAAGAGGGCCGAGATCACAATGCTGATCTCATGGCACAACCCCGTCTGCATCTCCCTCCAGGAGATCCTCTGCCGAAATGATACCCCACTTTCGATATGGGGCTACAACATGTATGCAGACACCCGGCAGCCGGGAAACCACCCTGAGAGAGGGGTGGCTATCCTTATCCGGAGTGGATGGATGCACATCCCAGTGACTTTGCGGACGCCTCTCCAAGCTGTGGCAGTTTCACTGCAACTGAATGTGCCCACCACTCTATGTTCCCTCTACCTGCCTCCTGGGATGGATATCCCATGGGCAGACCTTGACTCCCTCACAGCCCAGCTTCCTAGACCCTTTCTGATTATGGGAGATTTTAATACCCATAACCCCGAATGGGGCTCAGACAGTTGCAACCCCCGAGGGCTCCTTTTGGAACAATGGGTGTCACACAATGGCCTCATTGTTCTCAACACAGGTGCCCCCACACATGTGATGACTGCCACTGGTGGTCTTTCCTGTATCGACCTTTCCATCTGCTCTCCTGGGTTGGCGCCAGGTCTGCAATGGGAGGTTCTGTCTGACCCTTGTGGAAGTGACCACTTCCCCATCAGGATTAGCAGTGGAAGTGTGGCATTGCCCCGACAACCACCACGGTGGTGTTTGCATAGGGCAGACTGGGAGGAGTTTGCTCATCGAATCCACTTTCGCCCACTGCTTGATTTTGATGGGGTCGGTGATCTAGTGAGCCACTTCACAGAGGTGGTGATCAGGGCGGCATTGGCATCTGTTCCCCACAGCTCGTGTAACCCTCCATGAGCACGGGTGCCATGGTGGACGGAGTACTGTCAGAGTGTGATTCGGGCCTGCAGGCGGTCCCTTCGCCTCTTCCAGTCGCATCCAACTGATGCCAATCATGTCAACTACCTCAGAGCCCGGGCATATGCACGGCGGGTAATCAAGGAGGCCATATGCTCCTCATGGAGTGAGTATGTCTCTTCGCTTACCCACCACATGCCATCCAAGAATGTCTGGGAAAAGCAGAGAAAAATCCAGGGAAGGTACTTACAATCCTGTGGCTCTGGTGTCCTTGTGCAAGGAAGACATCTACTTCTGCCTTGTGAGGTGGCTGAGGAGCTGGCAAGAACATTTGCAGCCATCTCCAGTTCCCAGCACTACACTGCAGCTTTCATCAAACAGAAAGAAACTGCAGAACGCCTTCCAATTAACTTCTCTGGTGGTGCTGCTGAGGGGTAAAATGACCCATTTACCCCTTGGGAACTGCGGGCAGCTCTAGCACAGGCCCGGGATACTGCCCCGGTCCTGATAACATCAATTACCATTTGCTATGGCATATAACTGGGAATGGTCTTTCCTACTTATATTTGGTGGAAGCACGAAATCCCTGTAGGCTGGCGGGAGGCTATCATCATTCCCCTCCCAAAACCTGGAAAGGATAGTAGCCTACCCACGAATTACAGGCCCATATCTTTGACGAGCTGTCTGTGTAAAACCATGGAACGCATGGTTAACTAGCGCCTGGTGTGGTATCTGGAACGGCACAACTTTCTCGCCAATGCCCAATGTGGCTTCCGTGCTGGCAGGTCTCCCGTGGATCATTTGATCTCCCTGGAGTCAGCAGTCCGTGAGGCCTTTCTCCACAGGCAGGACTTAGTGGCTGTCTGTCTTTGATGTGGAGAAGGCATATGATACCACATGGCGCCATGGTATATTTGAGACCTTGCAACAGTGGGGGTTCAGGGGTAATTTGGCCCTCTTCCTCCTAAGCTTTTTGTCCAACCGGACTTCAGAGTGCATGTGGGTAACACCTACTCATCTGCCTTTCTGCAGGAGAATGGTGTCCCACAGGGGAGCATCCTCAGTGTGACACTCTTTGCTGTTGCGGTGAATGGTTTTCCCTCCTCCATTCACCCCCCGGTACAACCATCCCTATTTGTGGACGACTTTTCCATCTGGTACCAGGGTGCCACAATGCATGACATTGAGCTTCAGCTGCAACTGGCACTCAATAGTGCCAATGAGTTTGCCACCTGACGTGGCTATAAATTCTCCCCTGAGAAAACAACAGTCATGCACTTCTGTCATAAACGAGGGCTTCACCCTGAGCCTCACCTTACCCTGAATGACCGCCTCCTCCCAGTTGTAGAGGAAGCCCGGTTTCTTGGTCCCTTTTTGTAACAGCCGTTAGACGTGGGTCCCACATTTGAAGGAGCTGAAGGGTAAGTGCCTTCGCTCCCTTAATATTCTGCAGTGCCTGCAGGGAACTCGTTCGATCATGACTCAACTATGGCTGTAGTGCTTATGGCCTGGCTGCTCCATCTACTCTCCAGATGCTGGACAATGTTCATCATGCTGGAATCCAGTTGTCCATTGGGGCTTTCCACACAAGTCTCATGCTCAGCCGTTATGCTGAATCTGGTGAGCCACCACTGACTGTATGGTGGCAGTGCTTAGCAGCTGCATATATTTTACAGCTGAAAGGTCAGCCAGTAGTTTTTAGTTGCACTCTGCGACGACCATTCGATCGCCGGCCAGGAGTTCCCCCTCCATTTGACATGCAGTGGATGGATGGTTTCACTGGCCTTGGTGTGACTCTACCTAGGGTGCAGCCTGTACTGCCGGCCACTGTGCCACCCCGGACAACACCAGAGCCAAGTTTTAATTTGACACTCACGGCCCTCCCAAAAGCAAGTACTGATAGGTCGGTGTACCAACAAGAGTATGGACGCCTCTCTCTGACCTATCAGGGCCATGTTTTTGTTAACACAGTTGGGTCGAAGGATGGTACCTCTGTGGGTTGGTCAGTCTTTACAACTGGTCACCTCATAGGGGGCCGCCTTCCATGCGTCACCAGTGTCTTAACTGCAGAGCTCACCGCTCTGCACAGGGCACTGGGACTCATCCAACGTTTGAATCACCAACACTTTGTGGTTGCGATTGACTCCCTATCCTCCCTCCAGCTGTTGCACGCCCTCTAAAGCAGACATGCCATCGTTCAGGGTTTGCATAGTTCACTGCTCACAATTCGCAAGCAGGGCAAGACAGTGTTGTTTATGTGGGTCCCAGGGCATGTTTGCATCAGGGGCAATGAGAGGGCAGATGCCCATGCCCACCAGGTGGCCCACCTGCCAGATGTATCTGACACTATGGTCCCCTCCTTTGATGCTCTCCTGTTGGTGCAGTGGGCCGTCCATGAACAATGGCTGTCCCAGTGGTTTTTGGAGACCACCAACAAACTCCACACACTGAAGGACACTCCAGTGCACTGGGTGTCCTTGTGCTGCCAGTCACAGAGGGAGGAGGTTGTGCTTGCTCGGCTGCAAATTGGTCACACGTTCCTCACCCACTCCTACATACTACGGGGTGAGGATGAACCGAGGTGTGACTCCTGTTGGGAGCCTCTCACAGTGGCACACATATTTAGCCACTGTGAGAGATACCGTGACCTTAGATGTCGACTGGGAGTCAGTCCAGAGCTCTGAAGAGGCTGGCCTCTTTAACAACATTTAACCTTTGCACTTTTTCTTATTAGCATCCTTTCCTTTTACTCTTCTTTTTGGCTTTTGCCCTTTCCTTTTGTTGTGTCGGTGTTGGCTTTTGCCCTTCTATGTTAGTGTTTGTCTAGGCCTTTGCCGTTTTTTACTGTATCTGTTTTGGCTTTTGCCTTTATTTGTGTCTCTTTAGCCTGTTTAGCTTTATCTGTGTTGGCTTTTGCCTTTTTTAATATCCGGTTATTTTTGTGGCTTTTGCCTTTTTTATTTCCGGTTATTTTTGTGGCTTTTGCCTTTTACTATTTTTACTCTTAGTGGGCTTTTGCCTTTTACTGCTTTTACTCTTAGTGGGCTTTTGCCCTTATTTATTATCACCTTTTACACCCACCCCCCATAGTGATTGTCTTTCTGGGCCCTAATGACCTTTGTAGTGGATGGGCCCTAAAACACAAACAACAACAACAACACCATTCGGCAATGGAATGGCCTTGGAGAGGGTAAAGTGGAGGGCTTCCTCAAAGGAAACTCCACCATTGTTAGTATTGTAGGGAGGCCATTAGAATTATAGCATAGGGTTTTGGGCATTCTATGGTAATGTAAGTAGGAATGAGAGGTGGTCTCCCCACTACCATATTGGCCAAATAAGGCCAATTAGTGAATTAGTTAGCAAATGTAGTGAATTTTGTCACATATTTTCTGCAATTTGTGATGATTTTGCGGAGAAATAATGGTTGAATCAAACAAAGGTTGTAAATTAGTAGGTTTTTCTCTGAAATTAGTTAACTGGGGGTCAGATTTTAAATAATAAGAAACTGTTTCTGTATTGTTTTAAGCTGACGGTGTAATACAGAACCCGCAGACCTGGCCCTGCCACAGGCGCGAGAAGTGTATGATGATGTATGGTGCCAATGCCACAGTTTCCTGTGTGAAGTTGGCGTGACAATAACAAAAAGCGGTGGGAAACAGAGATGTGTGGTGATGGCCTTCTAGCAGAATTTCGCAGGGCTGCTACACCCTGGGGAGCGGCGAATTGCGTTGGACACACCAGTTCTCGTCTGATCACTGAAGTTAAACAACGCAACCCCAGCTAGTACTGACATGGGTGGCTGCTTGGGAAGACTGGGTACTGCTAGTATCCAAAAATCGTCGCATTAGTGTAGTGTCTGTGCAGTCCCTGTATCAGAAATTAAGGGCCCTAAAACACCAACAAACAAATGCTACACCCTGCGTCACTTTCGTCACCTGCGTCACCCATCGTCTCATTTTGCGCCTTGCCTTAATAACTGCCCACACACGATCAGTGTGGTGTGTCACTTTCTTATGTTCCTTTTTGTTAAACGTCATGGGACGTCATTTGATTGTCCACATCAACCAATAATTCTACTGTAGCCTCTGTGTAATTTTTTAAAGATGAAGTTCTGTCCATGTTTGGGCATGTGCAGAACTTCTAATGTGAAGAACTGATGTGTGCAAACCCCACACACACACTTCCTTTAACTGACGTGAGTCCTATGTGACACACCGATGTGATAGAATCTCGTCACACCGTCAGTTGAAATTTTCGGTGTAAGCACGCGCTTTTTTTTTTACACACACACACACACACACACGTCAGTTTGGTGTGTCACATCGATGTGAACACACCGAACTGACCGTGTGTGGCGGCGGCCTTTAAGCTACTTGTAGCAGCGCAGCTCCGCATGACAGCTTTGTTTCGCGGTGTAGTATCATTACGTGGGGCAAAAAGCAATTTAAAAATAACATGTTTTTCACCCAATTGTCGCATTCACCCAATTGTCTTATACACCCAATTATCGCATTCACCGAATTGTCGTATTCACCCAATTGTCGTTCACCCAATTGTCGTTCACCCAATTGTCATTCACCCAACTGTCGTTCACCCAATTGTCTTTCACCCAATTGTCGGGATCCCCCTCTACACCTACCTCCTCATCGCCCACAAGCAGCCTGCTAATGGTTTGGCCTGGGGGGGTGATCGGGGTGATCACCCCCCCTGTGGCCAGGCCGAAGGGGGATTCGGAATTCGGACTGGCAGAAACTTACAATTTACTTCAGAATCATAATCACCCCCCCCCCCCCCCACCCCCCCCCCCCCCCCCCCGAGCCAGCCTCTGGATCCGCCCTTGTATGGCTGCTTGGCTTACACCCTACCCTGTTATTGTAACATAGTTTATTCTGCCAAATATTACATACCTGCTATAATGGCACCATCTTGCAGAAACTTCCTCACATTATCGTCACTGAGAGAATTCCATCGCTGAATAACCCTTGGAAGAAAAGACATAGCTTTACTACAAAACATAGCGTTACAACATGTTGATATTCGGCTTTTTTGACTGATGAATTTGCCAAACACTGTGCTAGTTTATTATGGCTTTAATAATTATAGCATGCTAAGAATGCTGGGTCCACGTCATATGTGTTTCATTTAATGTTTGAATTATTTAAGGAAGTTTGAGAAAAACTGACTGTAGAAGAAAACCATATACAGTTGGCTCTCCTTTTATGCGGGTTCTTTTCATGTGATTTCCAAGTTACGCGGTTTGCATTTGGTTAAAAAAATTTTACCAAATATGCATACTGTATGCTTGTTCAGGAAGTATAGTCGGTCTAAGGCCCATGACACTGATGAAATCCACCTACCATTGTATTAGCCAGTCAAAGACGTGTTAGTCTGTCAGAAATTAGCATACATAATAGGGGGTTCTGCACTTGTACATGACACTTAACAATCATACCATTATCATCATACCCTTATCCCGACTGTGGCAGGGTCGGGTCTGCAGTTCCACTGAACATGCTCTAAAATTAAAACTTATTTTGGAGGTGATTTGAACATTTTTAACCATGATGAGATAGAAGAACTGCTGGTGGATGATGTCTTAAATGACGATGATATTATTAAACTAACTTTAGGTGCAGGCTGGTGTTAAAGTGTCCGCTTTCATGTCAAAGTGTCTCGGCCATTTTCCATTACCCGGGGTAAGTTATTTTGATAGAAATTTCGCATTGATACACGTTACACATGTGCTCTACAGTGCATATGTGCTCTTCAGAGACAAATTCGGGCATCTACATTCGGAGTAGATGGTGGGCACTTTGAGGTACTCAAAAATTGTCTCAAAGTGTCCCGCCGGACACTTTCAAGTGGACCCCGGACACTTTGATGTGTGACACCGGCATCCCCCACAGACAACCCAGCGAATATCCTTGCATGTTCCAGACGCCTGACTGGAGTGTCCCCAACTAGTCCCCAATCAGAACATGTTCAGGGAACCCTGCCGCAAATAGGATACGGGTAGGACGATGATGATAATGATGATGGTCAAAACAAAAGTCTGCAGAGAGTGAGAAAAAAATGTTTGTGAAAATGTATCATCTATATTAAAGAGATCTATTGCAAAGACAGTTATTTCTGTTGATGAAAGTGATTTACAAACAGTTTGCAGATGGTGTATACCCTTACCAGATAGACAATTGAATTGAAATACAATTTTATTTAAGGTTCATATAAATCTTTTTCAGCTTCCCAAAGAAATTTATTAAGAAACCTATTTTCTTTAACATCAACAAACTTATTTTATGCTGTTGTAAATTCATTTTAATTCGTTATTTCGGAGTTATGTGAATTTTAAAAATTATGGAACATATCCCTCATTTTTCCATAGACTTATAGTCTCATTTTATGTGAATTCCTTTTAGGCGATTTTCGGAGGAACGTATCCCCCACATAAAAAGAGACCTGACTGTACTACGATAGGAGAAAACTGTTGTGTTCTAAAGGTGTAATTAGATCATTGATGAAAGTTTTTATTAATCTGTAGTATTTGTGATTTCCCATATTTCAATAAAGAATTTACTTTGCCAATTAGGAAAGGATTTACGTTGCGAAATCGCATTAAATAAGGGGCAAAATAAAAATGAAAATGGAAACAAAAATTTACTAGACAAAAGATAACAGAGGTATTCTAATTTATGTAAACGATCTTAAAAACTATTTGTAAGAACCTGGTTATGGTTCTTTTGCATTTGCCGAATAATGAAAGCATGACATTCATCACCTGTGCAAGGTTTTCAATGAGTAAGGTTGGCTCCTGTCCTTGCCCCATGGTGAAGTCAATCTCCGCAGTCATTGCTATTATCTATCTTTGAAATAAATACATTTCTTTTGAATTATATTTAATATAGATTCTTGATTACTTTTGAACTTATTTCGGTCCATTGTTAAATATGTGTGGTCTAGGATAGTTTCCAATCCAAATATTCGATATCCGGATATATCCGGCCTGTTTTGAAGTATTCGATATTCGAATATTTTAGAAATTATTCAAACAATATTCGGGAATAATATTCTCAGCAAATATGGGATATTTTAATTTTTAATTCCACCTACCCACTGGGCGATCCTTTGACTACTAAAAAAACAAAATTGGACATTAACAAACAACATTTGGTAGAGTTCAGCTTTATTGCTATATCTTTCTTGAAACATCATCACTGAAATTTCATGGAACATTAATTTTGGGTTATCCTAATTTTTCAGGAAAGTGACGCATAATAACTATCATCATATCTGTATCCCACCTGTAGCAGGGTCGAGTCTGCAGATTCTCGCCCTTCCCCGGGTGTTTCCAATCACCTGCATTCCTGTAATGGACCTAACAAGCTCCTCCTCCCCTCTTCTCATTACATGCCCAAACCACCTCAATCTACTCTCCTTCATTTCTTCTGCATTGTCCCCCACCCGAAGCAACTCATAATATATTCATTCCCAGTTTTATCAGCTCTTGACACCCCACTCATGGACCACAGCGTTCACATCTTGGCTACTTGCATTCCATTCATGTACAGTAACTCTTTCTCACTGCCTAACACTCTGCTCCATATAGCATAACAGGCTTAACCACTGCCTTATAAAACATCCATTTCAACTTTATTATAGTTATATTTTGAGACATTTAATGATTTTTCATTTTTGAAATTAAAATATTGTAAAATCAATTTAATAACTTGATTTTACAATAATTTTATTCATTTTATTATCATTATATATATTTCGTACTCATTTTAATTATCCTGGAATACAGCTTTTAGATTGTTCTCTCACCCCGGTTTTTCCAAGTGGCCACCCATGTCAGTACTAACTGGGATCACGTTGCTTAACTTCAGTGATCAGACGAGAAC
Source organism: Trigoniulus corallinus (assembly GCA_013389805.1). NCBI lineage: Eukaryota > Metazoa > Arthropoda > Diplopoda > Spirobolida > Trigoniulidae > Trigoniulus > Trigoniulus corallinus. The sequence goes on from JAAFCE010008833.1 coordinate 4,532,553, forward strand.
TGGCGTGTCCAATGCAATTTGCCACTCCCCTCCCTCTGCGATTAGAAGCAAGAGGACACCCAGTGCACTGGGGGTGATTGCTATAGTTTGGTTTTTGAAAATGTGATTTTAGGAGTGAATTTGAAGCAAGGGCGGATCCAGAGGCTGGCTCAAGGGAGGGGGAGTGATTATGATTCTAGGGGTGTGATTATGATTCTGAACCAAATTGTAAGTTTCAGCCAGTCCGAATTCCCAAAGCACTGTCCAGGGAGTTTTCAATCATGATGAGAGCTGAGAAGACATCATTCATTTCCGTAGTGAAGGCATATGAGCATAGAGTGTTAACAGAAGACCTCGCCTTGCTCAATGTGACCAAAATTGGTGGTTGTTCTTCTTCAACGTCTTCCTCATCCTCATCCTGACTGGCCAACAGTTCAGCATCAGTTAGGACACCATGGACACCTATTTTGTCATCAACTTGAATGAAATCATCAAACGTTAACACTCCACAGTTAGGTAGAAGTGCCCATCATGGGTCTTGCTCCTCTTGCTGAATTGGATTTGTAACGCCTTTGGGCTCTGATGGCTGCTCTATATTTCTACTTTCCTTAACAAACCCACACTTTCTGAAGCAGTTATAAATGGTGGTAGGTTTGACATTTTTCCAGGCTTTAGCAATTAGCATTGTTAATAGCAGTCAAAACTGTTATGTTCACCTTCTCACCTGCTGAGGTAGTGGGCGTTCCCCTCGGCGATCGTCGCCAGGGATCGAGAAGATAATCGTCCCCTGAATGGTCACCTGGGTGGTTGTTGGGACAAAGTCAGCTATAGTACACAAATCCTGTTGTTAAGTTCTGCGATTTGAGCCTGTAACTGTGACATTTCTGACTCTTGTGCTGTGAGGCTGCTTCCTACTACACCATTTGAGACTGAGCAGACGTTTGGCCCTGACAGATCCAACACCTCCAACATCTTATTGGGCCATTTCTGCAATTTTGTCAATGCCCATCTCTATATATGCCATAGCTAAGACCACCTGAACTTGTTTTGGCAGGCATGACAGAAATAATTCGTGGATTATCGATGCGTCCCTCGAGGCACTGTAAATATCCCCAGCTAGCTGCTGCATTTGCCTCAGCAATTGCGAAGGTCTTCTGTCCCCTAACTGCAGGTCCATCAGGAGTTGCTGCAGTTTTTGTTGCTGGGACAAGGAGCTTCACTGCATGATGGCATGCTTCAGGGCATCATATGCATTCACCACAGGCGGATGTAAAATCGGATCCCAAATATCTGATATGGTCTCGGGAGGGAGGGCATCAATAACATGATCGAACTTTCGGGCGTCGGTTCTAATGTTATTTACTCGAAAACGCCGCTCACTAGCAGCAAACCACATCTCGGTGTCATGGATCCAAAAGGGTGGTAATTTAAATGATTTTGGGTTCTGTTGATTGACGTTTACTAAAACATCCCTATTCGTCTCCTCTGCATCCGGATTAGTGGATGGCCGATCACTTTCCATTATTTTTCTACGCTAACTAGTGTTTACTAAACTAAATTTCCAAAAATAGAAAAATTAAGGCGTTCTCCTACTGTACTGGCTTCTCAATTTGCAAGGATTCAGCCAAGAATCCGCTCCTCTGATGATGCAACTAACGATGAAAGCTTTGCTGTAATGCAGTGAAGTACCACGTCGTCCGATGCGGCAGCCAAAATATTACGAATTCCAATAATATATATGTTTCTGTGATGTATTCTTGTGATGTATTCGTCTGATCACGTCTTCCAAGGTACCACGTCCGGGTCACCAGTTTTTAGTGTATTCTTTGTTATATCCGTGAGTAAATCGTATAACGACACTAATAAATAATTTAATAATCCCTCAGAAAGATGATAAATTAATACAATCTAATGGAACTTGGAACGTATGTGAAAAACTGCTACCATGACTTAAAAAATCCGACTGTCGCCTCTAACATCTGACTAGTGACAAACTTACAGAATTTTTCTATATTTTTAAATTAAAAATAAAACGAAGAAAATTCAAAACTCTGGAATCCTGGAACGTGAGTACCACATGACGTCAAGCCATGGCATACTGCCAGCTGACGTATGCTGACGTTCCAAAATTCCAGGGCTGAGAATTTTATGACGTCACCTCATGGCGGTTCCAAATGAGCCACTACACTATAATTCAAGATTATTGTTTGGCGTCTGAGTTTATAACAGGTGGAAGGCCACATTTCTGGGTCGAATTTGAAGAATAAAAGGCTGTGAAATAAAGTTACTTGCATGAATTTGGGAGATGTCACAGCATTTGGCACCATGGTGAAGATTTTGGGCCCAAATAACTCATTTAATCATGCAGGCAGAACTTAATGATTTGGTGAGAGATTTGAACTTATCTAAATGGCATTTGGAATGGAGGGGGACTAAGTGGAGGATAGGCGGAAGTGGAGGATTAGAACCCATACACCAGACCCTGCCTCAGGCAGGAGAAGGGTGAGATAATGATGATGATTTGAACTTATCTAAAATTGCAGCAGAAGTTCTTGGTTCTAAGTTGAAATCAAAAAACC
>JAAFCE010008833.1:4540110-4589666 GCA_013389805.1 Trigoniulus corallinus
AATCAAGAAGGGTCTTGGAAGCTGGGCACTGAGGGAGTCGAGGTCTGCCCATGGGATATCATTCCCAGGAGGCATGTAGAGGGAACATAGAGTGGTAGGCACATCCAGTTGCAATGAGACCGCCACTGCTTGAAGAGGCGTCTGCAAAGCAACCGGGACATGCATGCACCCATTCCGGATAAGGATAGCCACCCCTCCCACAGGGTGGCTTCCTTGCTGCCGGGTGTCTGCAAATGTTGTGTACCCCCGTAGTGAAATGGGGGTATCACTCTGACACAGAATCTCCTGGAGGGAGATGCAGACAGGGTTGTGCCGAGAGATCAGAAGTTTGATCTCGTCCCTCTTGTGGGAAAATCCTCGACAGTTCCATTGTAGGAAATTTACCATCAAGTGTTCTTTGGTGGCTTATTTTTATTCCTCCCTTTTCTCCGTCCCACTGCAGAAAAGGGAGGGATGCCTTCAATTGGTTCATCCTCCTCCATCTCGAAGGAGGAATCCCCATCTTTCCCCATTTGGGGCATGAAACCACCCCTTGCTCTCTGCCGTTGGCTAGAGAGTTTGGGTGGACGAACCAAGGACACCCGCCCCACTGTGGAAGTGGTAGGTGTCCCTACTTTCTTTCCACCTGTCTCACCCACCACCCTCTCCGTGGAGGGGGCTGGCTGGACTGAGACAGGGAGGGAGGCCTTCACAGGAGATGCCTCTCTTTCATGAGCAGCATCTGGGGCCTCCAAAGAAACTGGCACCGCCATTATTGGGGGGCCCATGCATGGGCCAGAGGCGGTGATGGAGCCGGAAATAGCCGTGGAAACGGGGTCGGGGTCCGTCTGGCAGCCAATGCTTGCACAGACCGGCACTCCATGGACCCCACGGGCCCGAGAGGGCGTCAAACGGATGAGAGGGGGGAGTTGAGGTAGTGTGTCCGTCTGGGTGCAGACAGACGACACAGCAGCTGCCTTGGCAGCACCTGCATAGGACACCGCACGACTGGGGGTCCCTGGCAAGGCTAGCAGCCGCCGCGCATCCGGAAAGCTGATACCCTTCTGGACACGCAACTCCTGGATTGCGCGCTCCTGCAACCAAGTAGGGCAGTCCCGAGAAGACGCGGGGTGGTTGCCCTTACAGTTCACACAAAAAGGTGCAGTCGTACAAGACTCTGGGGAGTGGTCTCCCTGCCCACAAGTGCCACACATGGCCTTGGCAGAACAGGAATTCTGGCCATGGCCATAACGTTGGCACTTGAAACACCGAAGCGGGCTCGGTATGAAAGGACGCACAGGCAAGCGGAGGTAGCCAGCCATGATGTACTCTGGCACCTTGGGCCTACCAAAGGTCAGCACCAAGGTGTCAGATGGCCGGGATTCTCCATCTCGTTGGACAGAGGTGCGGCGGACAGCCACCACACCCTGGTCCCTAAGCTCCTCCGCTATTTGCTCCTCTGACTCCCCACGCAGATCGGGGCACCGCACCACACCTCTGCTGGTGTTTAAAGTGCGATGCGGTTCGACCACAACGGGGATGTCACCGAGTTTCCGCATTTTCAATAACGCTTCGGTCTGGTGATTGGCAGATGCCTCCACCAACAAGGTGCCATTGCGCAGTTTCTTGACCGAGGTCACATCACCGGCAATGCCCTTGATGGCTTTGGCGATAAGGAAGGGCGACGCCTTCCCCAAGGATGCACCATCCTCCCCGGATATGGAAAGAAACCGGGGAGGGTAGGAAGAAGGAATAGAAGTGCTTTTGACTGCACCTGAGGCTTCCTTAGATGCAGGAACACGCTTTGCATCAGCGGTGGAGCCCTGCACCTTAAGGCTAAGAGGCCGTTGCCTCTTGTTAAGGGCAGGTGCTGATGTATTTGAAACCACAGGGGCATTCCCTGATCCAGTTGGGTGACTGGGGGAACGCGGCCTCTTAGTTGGAGCAGTGCTCGTCTCCATTAACTCACTGGCAGCTGGCCCACTCAGTTGAGTGGGACCGAGCCTGCCATCTTCCGGCTCAACACAAGTCATTGAAACTAAAGAAGGGGGAGGGGTGGGGTTTTTTGAAGAGGCCCCCAGCCTCTGGGTTATAGTTGCCATAATTTTTGTGAATTATGATTTCGCTGCCCGCAGTTCTCACCCACCACCGAGCCCAACGAGGGGACGCCCATTCGGGTCGTCGAGAGTGCTCGAACAGGATACCGTTAGGGTGGCATAATCCCCGAGTACCGGACCATTGGCATCGGGGTTGACTGCCGGTCCACTTACAGTCACCCTAGGAGGCATAACAACTTATGCGCCCCCGGCCGATTGACCAAGACCGGGCTACTGCCTTGGCCTCCCGTTTGCCCCGGAAGCTGTGGCCAAAGTGATGTGTTGGAATGTGTAGGGCCGCAGCCCTAGACCCTCCTCAATCACCAGGATCCGCTTTTCCCAGGGTACGGGTCTCCACGCACGGCAAACACGCGGGTAGGCGTTTTTTATGGTCACCTCAGTGAGGAACCTACGTCGACCGCAAACAAGTCAGACACTCATCCAATAAAGGAGAAAAGAAATATACAACCAACCACAATGATGGTATCGTCCTGTCCAGACCACGTCATAGACAAACACGACAGTGGTGTTGTCCAAACTGGGGCAAGAAAAAGTCACCCCTTTTAGTCGCCTCTTACGACATGCAGGTACGCAGTGTGCCTATTCTACCCCGGGCACACACGGGGATGCAAGTGGCCGAGATGCAAATGCTGCATTGCATGGGCGGGATGTTACGTGCTGACAGTCTGCAACGTGTACATTAGAAGTAGCTGGGGGTTCGGAAACATCACAGAGAAGATGTGAGAAAATAGGATGAGACGGTATGGGCATGTGATGCGAAAGGGGGCGGAGGAGCTTACAAGGTTTATTATGGGACAGCCGGTGGCATCAGGTGTAGGAGGAGACCAAAGCGAACGTGGTAGATAAAAGCCTGGTGGAGATAGACGGGAGTGGAGGATTAGAACCCACAGATCCGACCCTGCCATAGGCGGGATAAGGGTGTGATGACCAATAATTATAACATACTGTAATCAATATAACACCGTTAACAAGGATCCCTTCATTATAAACAATAGTATCGCATTTAGCGAACACCGGCTACAATGTACAAAAACCGTCGGTCCCTTGAAGTTCGTTATAAACGATTTCGACTGTATTAATAAGTCAGAACAGCGGTACCAGGGAAGGTGGAATTCTAACATGATGGTGAACTACTGCTGGAACCTCAAACGAGAGTGCAAGAAACTTCCAAAATGTTCAAGGAGGACAAAGAAAGGGAAGTTTGAAGTATAATAAAAATACAGTCGACTCTCTATAATTTGACACTTGATAATTTGAATCTCTCCATAATTTGAAGGTTTTTCCAGGTCCTTTGAAAAACACGTGATAAATTGAAAAAAAAATCAATGTATTTTGGTCCCTTTGGTAATTTGAAGTTGTTGCAATAACATTTTGCTCACCAACACTCTACAATTTGAAGTCAGGACTCCCGAACTCTCTATAATTTGAAGTCCCCCACTGATTCGATTAATCATGCACAGACTTGTCAGTTGTTTACATGCCATAGTCTAGTACTAGTTCTGTTTTCAGTCTTCTTAAGCCTAGTCTTAAACCTAGTCTTGTTCAAACCTGGTTCTTCACTTTAAACAAAAAAAAATGAGTTCTCAAAAAAATATGTGTCTTTCCATTGGTGAAAAATGGCATGTCGTTCCAGCAGTGAATAATGGGACACCGAAAAAAGACGTGGCAAAACAGTTCAATATATTGCCATCCATATTGTCTATGATTTTAAAAAATAAGGATCGACTCACTGGAAGTACTTCAAGTGTAGGAAGAAAAGGACACGAGGGGGTGAATTTCCCCATCTGGAGGATTCCTTGGTTAAGTGGATTCGTCAGTGTAGAGAACAAAATGTTGCTGTGGGTGGTTTTATTTTGAAGGAAATAGCCAAGTCTTTTGCTCAGGCTCTTGGGATTGAAGGATTTGCAGCAAGTGAGGGTTGGCTGTCAAATTTTCAAACCTGCATGGCATCACGCTTAAAAAAATCTGTGGGGAGAGCGCCCATGTGGACAATGGCTTTGTTCTGAATGGATTGATGAACTAAAAAAAATTTGGATGGTTATGCCCCAAAGAACATTTTTAACACAGACAAAACTGGGCTTTTTTATAAACGTCTTCCTGATCACACTCTGACGTTCAAAGATGAAAAGTGCCATGGAGGGAAACTCAGGAAGGATAGACTAACTCTCCTTTTAGCCAGTAACATGGATGGATCAGATAAATAAAAACCACTCATTGTTGGAAAATCAGCAAAACTGCACTGTTTTAAAGGAATAAAATCGTTTCCAGCAACTTATAGCTCAAACAAAAAATCATGGATGACTACAGATTTGTTCAATGAATGGCTGACCTCGGTTAACAATGACATGAAAAAGGCAAAACGCAAAATTTTACTGTTTCTGGACAACTGCATCGTACATAACAATTCACCACCATTAGACCATGTAAAATTGATCTTTTTCCCTCCCAATACAACATTAAAACTGCAACCATTAGATCAGGGGGTTATTCATAATTTAAAAACTCTACCAGAAAGAAATTGTTTCACTCATGCTGGACAGCATTGAAAAAGGTGAGAAGGTGAACATAACAGTTTTGACTGCTATAAACAATGCTAATTGCTAAAGCCTGGAAAATGTCAACCCTACAACCATTTATAACTGCTTCAGAAAGTGTGGGTTTGTTAAGGAAAGTGAAAATATTGAGCAGCCATCAGAGCCCAAAGGCGTTACAAATCCAATTCAGCAAGAGGAGCAAGACCCACGATGGGTACTTCTACCTAACTGTGGAGTGTTAATGTTTGATGATTTCATTCAAGTTGATGACAAAATAGGTGTCCATGGTGTCCTAACTGATGCTGAACTGTTGGCCAGTCAGGATGAGGATGAGGAAGACGTTGAAGAAGAACAACCACAAATTTCAGTCACATTGAGCAAGGCAAGGTCTTCTCTTAACACTCTATGCTCATATGCCTTCACTATGGAAATGAATGGTCTTCTCAGCTCTCATCATGATTGAAAATTCCCTTGACAGTGCTATTTTGAAGTCGCTAATACAAAAGAAAATCACTGACTTCTTTCTAAAATAAATGATACTCAGAGTTGCAAGTATGTACAAACATGTGTGTATGTATATTTATGTATTTTTAATTGTAACTTCTTTGTATGTATGTATCTAGAAATGTACATTGTATGTAGATAGGTATATATGTATTTGGTAAAATGTTAAGTAAAGTTTGTTTGACACTGTACTCTTGTTAATTTGAATTTTTCCTAACCACCTCTTGATTATTTGAACTCTTATTATTTTGAACCTCTCGGTTATTTGAATTATTTCTCTCGTCCCTTGGATTTCAAATTATCGAGAGTCGACTGTACTTCAAATTCACTCCTAACCAATCCATTTTTTTGATATTCCTCTTAAGACTATTACAATTGATGGAGATGCCTTTGTGTAATATTTCCAACAAATCAGTCAAAATTCATGAAAGTTGAATAAAATATTATTAGCGATTTCTGGAAAATCTATATGTGCCTGAGAAAAACTAAACCCATATTTGAAGTCAGCAGCCAAAAACGATTCAGAATCAGCTGAACTCTTGTAATCATCAAAATTTTTTTTAAAAATGCAGCCCTGTGTTATCATCAACTATCTGTAGCAAACACATATGCAAAAATGGGGGAAAAAAACCAGTTGTCTTTGAAGTGGTTCTCTTTGCTGGTTGCCATACTCGATGTTGTATTCTCACAGCTCACATAAGAAAGGAGAGATCTACATAGATCTGTAGGTGTTTGACATGAATGTGCAGTTCTGATTTCAGCTGTGACTCAAACCCTATGCAGCTGGCAAACGTGTAACCCAATTTCCCTAATTAGTAAAGGCCGCTTCCCTATTAACACACTAAGGCTACATCCTAAGTGCAACCATTCTGCCTATCATTAGTGTCCAGCATGGCAGCATGCTTTCAGCTCTGAAAGCATCAAAAAACATGGCCACAAGAAAGTTGTGTGTGTTGTGTGCTTATCAATGACTGGAAAATAGTGTGGTATTCCATGTATGGGGAATTTATGCATATATTGCAATTCAATTTGTTGTGAATTGTGTGATTTATGATTTTATCAATCGTTGCCGCTCCTGCCAAAGTTCTGAAGCAACCTGTCTTGTGGGATCTTGAAAGGAAAGGATACCACAGTAGAGAATCTGTGAATCTAATTGTGAGTAATCTTTTATGTAGATGAGATATTCAATTCATTCTGGAGCTTGTGTGATGCATCAGTGTACAACGTTGTACACCATCGTTTAAACAATGTGCCAAGAATTATTAGGAAAGGAAGCTGTGATGGAACTCATTTCATCGCTGCTTTCAACTTGAGCAACTAGGTCGAGCTCCCTGGTAGCCACTTTATGCTACATGCAGCCATTTCGGACATTGCCATTGAAATTCAATAGTTTGTCTGCTTTGAGTGGTAGCACCCACACGGCCGCTCAGCTGGACGCTGCCACTTAGGATGTATCCTAAGGCGCTAATAGAGTTGATGCTGTTTACATATTTGTTAACTGCCTCGCATGAAACACCCCTAATAAGAAGGACTTAAATCATCTGGAACAAATAAAAAGAACGACATTTCTTCCAGAAAACAGCAGAAAGAGGCAGTAGAAGACATTGGCAGATGGAGAACATCTTCAAAAACTGTTTATTAAAAAACATTTTTAAAACACCAATAACCTAAAAAGAAAGAAAACAGCCCCTTCAGTAGGAGATGGAAGACATCTATCAAATGATTAAATTAATTTTTGCATCAATTGAATTAAAGCAAAGCTCCTTTAAGAAGGAAACGTCTGCTGGATTTATAGTGTCAATAAAACCCAAAATGAAATAAAATATGGTTCGGAATGAAATATCTGCTAGATTTATAACGTCAATAAAAATCATAATGAAATTAGATAGAGCCCCTTTAGCCCCAGGAAGAAGCATCTGAAGGATTACTCATTTAATAAACAATTCATTTTTGAAAAAAAAAGCAGTATAAAAGGAGATGGCAGGATCTTGAATAACTACACAGACTTGGTCACGTTTAGAGGCAATGGAGCAACACAGACTTAGTCGTGTGCAGAGCCAATGGAAAAGTACAAGGGCCGTCAAAAACATGTGCAGCCAGAATTCACTACCAGGGAGAAAGTACAGTGAAACTCGCTTAACACGAAACTGACGGGACCAAAATATTTTTCGTGTTAAAAGAATTTCGTGCTAAGCGATTCATGCAGAAAACCCATCACTGGGATCACGTCAATTTGGCGCATGACAATTTGGCGTATGGCAATTTGGCATATATACAAATTCGGCGTATGTCAATTTGGCGTACATACCGATATCTTGAGTGCACATATTTGTTCAAAATTGCAACTGTCATAACCAGTGGTGGATCCAGGATTTTCGTCACGGGGGGGGTTGAGCTAAACAAACCTCACATATTATGCGCATATAATTTTATATGTGTATAGGGGAGGGTTGCAACCCCCAAAACCCTATCCTAGATGGTTGGGTTTGTGTTTTAGGGCCCATCGACTTCAAAGGTCATTAGGGCCCTATAACACAGTTATGGTAGGCATTCATTGTTCTATTACCTTGCAATGACTGTTGAAATATGTTGTTATGACCGTTGCAATTTTGAACAAATTTGGGCACCCAATAGATCAGTATGTACGCCAAATTTGTATGTTCGCCAAATTGTCATATGCCAAATTTGTATATATGCCAGATTGACTACGCCAAATTGCAATATGCCAAATTGTCATGCGCCAAATTGACGTAGACCCCCCATCACTGTTTTGTATGTCGTCATATTGTATTAATTGGATTTATTGCTAAAAGTTACACTTGTAATTTTTAGTAATATAACCAACAAAGCATTAATTTACCTGCCAAAGTTTCTATTTTGGTTATATAATGCAATGTTGGAACAAATGGGGTAGGCCATCATCCCCCACAGACAACCTGGCCAATATTCCTTTGGGTTCCAGATGCCTGGCTGGGGTGCCCCCAGTCCAGGGCATGTTCAGTGGGCCCACAGACCCTACCATGCTGCAGGTGGGATGAGGGTGTGATGATGTTTACTAAAAGTTACATTTGCGGGCATCATATTAGATTCAATATTTTCTATTTAAATGATGATGTAGGCTACAAATGCATAATTTAAAAAAAAAAAGCCTAAAAGAATTATTGTTTTTGGGATAAAATGTGCTTTATTTTTCAGTGTCTTTTTGAGCATACCTTGTCAATAAAAAGCCCCCCCCCTCCCCATAGTTTGAAAGGTTTGTCATTGGCATGCTTCTACCATCCTGAACCCAGGCTGTAATCTAGTAACAGTGGCAACCATTGTTTATTTGTTTAGTTTAACGAAAACTTCGGTATATGTTGTATATCCAGTATTTTGTTAGCTGAGAAGGAAAATAATTTTGTGTTGAGCGAATTTTCTTTCATGTTAAAAGAAAAAAAATGTATGGAATTACAGAGTATTTTGTCCGGACCACAGGGCTGTTTTGTGTTAACCACTATTTTTTGTTAAGCGTTTTCGTGTTAAACGGATTTCACTGTATCTTAGCAGATTAAGTTAAGGGGTAAAAATTTATTTTTTTAATATTATATCTACACCTTCCCGGTAAAACATCGTAAGCGACATTTTTTGAGATTTTCACTTTTTAATTTAATCAAATTCTGCACATTATGCCTTTATTAATACTGTAATCAGTTTTACCCTACATTAAATAGTTATTTTATTTTTTAATATCTAAAAATATTTTAAGCATAAGAATGAATGAGGAAATCAGAACGTTTTTCTCATCTCCTGTAAAATTTATGAAATGGCGCTTACGATGTTTTACCAGGAAGGTGCCGATATGAACCTTAGGGGGGGGGGGAAACTAAATCAGTCGAAAATGGGAACTTAAAAAGTAAAAATAATAGATTAAATTGATGACATATCGCATTGGAATTGTAGGATGAAGTGCCAGCACAATTCTTTGTTTAGTTCTTGTAGCTTGGAGCTGCAGCACATTGTTCATTCTTTAATTGTTGCACGTCATCCACAGGTGTTCCGTAGTATTCAGGCAGGAGTGGTGACATATTTCATTCTTCTTTTTGAATTTAAAAAAATATGATATTTGATTAGGAAGAGAAGAATGACTGCAGAACTGTTAGAGTACTGATCTGTCTTGCTTGCTAAAAACTAACGTTTCCTTTTTATTGCATTTTCACTGCATTTGAATTTTTATTTATTACGTATTTGCATACAATTAAAACACTGCACTTTTCGTTAAAAGGGGTAACTACTCTTATATATAAGATGTGCATCAAATTGGTGACCCGGACATGATCCTCTTTAAACCTAGAGGAAAACAGACATGATCCTCCTTGAACTCAGAGGAAACTGGACACAACAACAACAACAACAAAACAAAACACACTATACAATTGCTGACCTATCTGGTCAGGTAAGCTCAGATTTTTTTGGGTTATTTGATTGTTGAGGATGTTCATCACATCACCCCTGCCTATGCCCACCCATCCTGAGGAGGATTCTGTATCTCAACTGAAGTCTTTTAAACTTCCACCTTTTTTGGCCCATGATTCAGAAATGTGGTTTGCCACAGTGGAATATCGTTTCTGAATCCATCAAATTAAGACAGATTCACGCAAGTTCGAGTATGTAGTGAATGCTTTGCCTCATGACATTGTGGCAGATATCAAGAGATCTAATTCTGAGACCTCCTATTACCAAAGCCTATGAGGTAATTAAAAATACAATCATCCTGTGCAGTACTCTATCGCAGCAGCAACAATTGCATCAGCTGGGGGACAAGAAGCCCTTCGAGCTCCTCCGACAGATGCAGCAATTGGCAGGAGACATGAGTGATTCCACAGGGGACACCTTGATTATAAAGGAATTATTCATGTCCCTGTTGCCTCGCCAAGTGAGGGCAGTGTTGGCCACAGCAGACCCTGGCACTACTCTGGACAAACTTGTGTAGATGGCCGACAAGATCATTGAAGTGATTGAAAGTAGTGGATCGCTTTACCCTGGACATTCCTGCTGCCTGAAGTGGTGATTTCAGCAGGCTTGTGGAGCAAGTCGAAAAACTCTCTGCAAGAGTGGAATCATTATTTGCCAAACAACATCGGCAGTTTTATCAACAACCAGCTACTCTAACATGATCACATTCTCAGCACAACAAGCGGAAGGCTTAAGCAGGTGGTGAGCCAGCCCAGGCTCTTTCTTGGTACCACCATCACTTTGGAGAATGGGCTAACAAATGCTGTGCACCTTGCCAAGCGGGAAATCGTCACAGTCGTCTTTTCTTTGTGAAGGACATGACAATGCAACACAGGTTTTTGTTGGACACTGGAGCAGAGTTGAGCATCATCCCATGCTCTTTTATCACTTGATTCTGCTCCAAGCCCACTTCACTTCAACTCTTTGCTGCCAATCAATCTGTCATCCCTACATTTGGGACACATTGTCTTACTTTGGAGTTGGGCCTTAGACGCTCCTTCCACTGGGACTTCATAGTTGGTGTTGTCACCCATACTATTATTGGAGCAGATTTTCTTGCCCATTTTCGACTTCTTGTGGACGCCAGTAACCACAAGTGCTATGACCAGTTCACTGGTTTGGCAGTTTGTGGTATTGCAATGGATTGCATTATACCATATTAGTGGTTGTCAGCTATCGCACTGGTAGTTGATGCCAAGTACAAGGACATTGTTTGGGAGTATAGTGACATCACTATTCCACGACCAGCTTCCACTCCTTTAGCTCATGGTATTTTCCACCATATCATCATTTTCCTGGTCCTCCTGTGCATTCCCAGGCAAGGTGCTTGCATCCAAGCAAGTTGGTTGCAGCCAAGCAAGAATTCTGACTTCTACAAGAAATTGGCTACATCTGCCTGTCATCCAGCCCATGGTCCAGTCCATTGAACATGGTGCCGAAAGGTGATGCTTGGCACCTGGTTGGTGACTTTTGAACCTAAAATGCTCGTACTGTCCCAGATCACTATCTGACACCTCATATCATGGAGTTTAACTCTCAACTCCATGGTATGCATGTCCTCTCTAAATTAGACTTGGTCAAGGCATACCACCAGATTCCGATTGCAGCAGAGGATCTTGCCAAAACAATGGTAATCAACCCATTTGGACTGTTCGAGTATGTTCGGATGCCATTTGGTTTATGGAATGCAGCCCAAACCTTCCAACGTTTTATCGACCTGGTATTGGGAGAGTTGCCTTTCGTATTCACATACATTGATGACATCCTCGTCACCAGTCCAGATGATGTGATTCATCTGGTACATTTATGCCACGTTTTCGACCGTCTCTGGCAATTTGGTTTGACTATCAATCTTCCTAAGTGCATCTTTGGCAGACAATCTATTGATTTCCTGGGACATCAACTTTCGTCACAAGGAATTTGCCCTTTGCTGACCAAGGTGGAAGCCAAACGAAGTTTTCCCAGACCTACTTCTCAATGTTCACTACAACGTTTCTTGGGTCTTGTGAATTTTTCCCACTGCTTTGTCCCTAACTGTGTGACCTACTTGCAACCCCTGACTGATATGTTAAGTGGAAAAGCATCACAAAACGCACCTCTCTCATGGTCAGCTGTTGCAAACGACTCCTTTCTCTCAATTAAGAAAGCTTTGGCACAATCAACACTGTTGGTACATCCCAACCCAAATCCTGATACTGTTCTGGCTCTTTTCACTGATGTTTTGGATGTGGCTGCAGGGGCAGTTCTTCAGCAACTGGCTGATGGTATCTGGCAACCATTAAGTTTTTTCCAAAAAGTTTACTGCTACCAAAACACGATACAGTGCTTTTGGACATGAGCTCCTGGCTGTGTATCTTGCTGTTGGGCACTTTCAGTATTTCATTGAAGGTTGCCATTTCACAGTATACACGGATCACAAGCCACTCACTTATGCTATGTCGACTCGTTTGGACCACCATTCACCTCGAGAAGCCCAGCACCTCAATTTCATCTCTGCCTTTACTACCGATATCCGGCACATTCAGGGGTCCAAAAACACAGTTGCTGATACTCTGTCATGATCTCATATCCATTCTTTGGAGTCTGTGTCAGGTATAGTTCCTTCTAAACAGTTCTATGAAGAGCAAGACAAAGATCAGGAAGTGCACCATCTCCAAGAGAATCCTGGTTCCTTGCAGGTTCATCTCGTTCCAGTTCCTGGGATTGATGTGAGCTTGTTTTGTGACCTCTACATCATGACCTGGACAGGTGGTGCCTTGTTCATTGCGTCAATCAGTTTATCAATCTATTCATGGAACTAACCATCCTGGGATTGCAGCCACAACTGACTCATTGTGCAACGTTTTGTGTGGCCCTCTGTCAACAAAGATGTTGCAACTTGGACAAGGGCATGTATCCCATGCCAACGAAGCACAGTGCAACAACATGCCTCAGTCTCAGTTGGCATGTGCATGCCACCTTCCAATCACTTTGACAGGGTCCACATTGACCTTGTGGGCCCGCTGCCACCATCAAAAACTGTCGTTACTTGCTAACATACATTGACCGCTTCACACATTGGCCAGAAGCCATTCCCATTGCTGATGCTACTGCCCCAACAGTTGCCAATGCATTTGTCACGCATTGGATTTCATGATTTGGAGTGCCATCTACTATTACAACAGACTGTGGAAAACAGTTCGACTCTCTTCTTTTCTCACAGTTATGTGAGGCATTGGGAGTCAATCACACTCGGACTATGGCATGTCACCCATCATCTAATGGGCTGATCGAAAGGTTTGATCACCCACTCAAAGCAGCACTCAAGGCCCTTGATGACCCCCACCACTGGGTCACGCATTTGCCAATGGTTCTCCTTGGTTTGTGGTGTTTCTTCAAAGAAGATCTGAAGTCGAAACCAGCTGAGCTCGTTTATGGGACTACACTTTGCCTTCCTAGTGATTTCTTCCCTTTGGAATTCAGCAAGTTGACTCCTGTCGATTTCATTGATCATCTGCATTCCAGTATGCACCTTCTTCATTATTGACCACCATGTCAACCATCTTCTAAATCTATTTTCCTCTTCCCCGAGATGTTGGATGCTACACACGTCTTCATACACCATGGTAACCATGCACATTATCTTTCTCAGCCATATGAAGGTCCATATAAGATCATCCGACGTTACGATAACTTCTACTCTGTTGACATCAATGGACGGGTGGACAACATCACTCTGGAACGTCTAAAACCAGCGTTTCTATCTGATCTCTTAGTAGGTGATTCGGCACTTGCCCCAGCACCTGCATTGCCTCCCTCGCCGCTACCATCTGAATCACCTCCGGCACCTGTGCCACCTGTAGTGACACCTTTCTCAACATCTTCTGCTCTACCAGAGCAATCATCCACCACACCTATGCTCACATGCTCTCATGCTCAGCAATTACATGTTCCGGTTTCATGTTCGTCCTAATTTGTGATCCATCAGTTTTCTTTTTCAGATGATCGTAATTTCTTTACCAAGTTAATTCCTGGCCAGGGGGTATTGTAGCATGTTGTTCATTCTTTAATTGTTGCACATCATCCACTGGTGTTCTGTAGTATTCAGGCATGAGTGGTGACGTATTTCATTCTTCTTTTTGAATTTAAAAAAATAAGATATTTGATTAGAAAGAGAAGTACAACTAACAGAACTGTTAGAGTACTGATCTGTCTTGCTTGCTAAAAACTCGCATTTCATTTTTATTGCATTTTCGCTGCATTTGATTTTTATTTATTACGTATTTGCATACAATTAAAACGCTGCACTTTTCGTAAAAAGGGGTAACTACTCTTATATATAAGACATGCATCAGAGCCATGTCATGCATAGCACACACTGTATTTGCATGTAAAGTTCAATTATATGTAGATTTGATTGTATGAGAAAGTCCACAGCTGTAAGTATACATATTTTAACAATGCATATTTTGTTATAAATATTTTATGATTAATTGTCATTATAATCACTTTAATAATGATTGCAGGCATGACCAATGATTGACACCAGAGCCATTTTTTCCTCCACAATCAAGCAGACAGCTCAGCTGTCAACCAATCACAAACTTGTTTTTTTGGACAGTCCAGCCAAGTTGCATTGGCCACCCAAGTTCTCATGAGGTCAATGAAGTTAAGCAGTGCAAGCCATCATGGATGGCTGGTAAAGAACATTGGGTGCTGCAAATAGAGTTTGCTGGAGTTCGTTGGGCAGAGATACAGCATGATGCTCTGTGCAAGTGAGACTTCATACAGACTGTTGCAGGCTTATGTGCAATGGGAAAAATAACAGAGGCAATTCGTAAATTGAAATGTCTTCCAGTTGCACCTAGATGGCAGCACATAGAAATCGTATGAGGCCATCCAGCAAACTCTGTTAGTATCTGTATTCCTATGCAGATAACGTTATCTTTGTATGTAGGTACGTTCCGTGCTTTACACATCCAGCAAACTCTCTAGTATCCTCTCTCCTACATTCTCTATACCTACCTTCTAATCTGTTTGGCTTAGTCCCCAACCCGTTCTCTAAGAAATACTAAGAAAAGAATACTATTGAAGCTATTCGAGTTGACTGAGAGTCAACTCTACTTTTCAATCACAAAATCAGTCTGTGACACTTGTGGTAGCATTGTAATGTCACTGCTTTTTAGCAGTGTCGTCTGAGTTGATGCTACTGGTGCATGTTAATAGGGAAATTGCCATAAGAATTCCTTTACATGCAGGTGACGTGATGCAGATAATATGATCCAGATGACATAAGCTATTGAGCCACTCCATGAAGCTCTGGGAGAGAGTAATGGAATGCCATCTCAGGGAAAGAACCGGTGTCTGGGGAAAATCAGTTTGGGTTTATGGCAGGTAGGTCCACAATGGAGCCAATCTTCATTCTGAGGTAGATGATAGAGAAGTATAGAGCAGCAAAGAAAAATCTCCATGCTGTCTTAATGGACCTGGACCTATGACAGTGTCCCATGACAGGTCGTTTGGGAGGTATTACAATAAAAGGGGTTAGAAGAAGGGTTCATTCAAATAGTCCAAGATATGTATGAAGGTTCCTTAGCCAGGGAAAGGACACCTTTGGGAACATTGGGGGTTTCTCAGTGAAAGTTGAGGTGCACCAAGGTTCAGCCCTTAGTCCATACCTTTTCATCCTGGTTCTGGATGAACTGATGATGGGAGTAGGCGAATGGGCCCCTCAGCGCTTGGTATTTGTTGATTATATCAGAAACCTTTGTGACAGCGGAGACCAGATGGAGAAGGGACTAAACAGCATTCAGGGAGTGATAGAAAAGGGAGGGCTAAAGATGAACATGAAGAAGGCAGAGTATTTAGATTTCAATTGGGAAGGACAGGAAAATAATGATGACATACGTTCAAGAGGCGAACTGGTGCAAAAGGTGCAAGAGGTAAAATACTTAGGATCAACGTTTCAAAGTAATGGGGAGATAGATGCTGATGTGACCCATAGAATCATTGGGGGTGGCTGGAGTGGAGATAGGCAAGTGGTGTCTTGTGTGATAGGAGGGTCCCAATCAAGTTGAAGGGGAACTTCTACAGGGCAGCGGTTAGGCCAGCCATGCTTTATGGATTATAGTGTTGGGCAGTGAGGAAGAGCCACGTCAATAGAATGCAAGTAGCCAAAATGCAAATGCTGTGGTACATGGGTGGCGTGTCGAGAGCTGATAGAATTAGGAATGAGTATAAAGTATTAGAGGTAGTCTGGGGTTGTTATTGTTGCTGTTGTTGTTTGAGGTCCCATCAACTACAAGGTTATTAGAGACCCGTCCACTGCATAGTTCTAATGCATAGACAGCACAGACACTACACTAATGCGACGATTTTTGGGTATTAGCAGTACCCAGTTTTCCCGAGCGACCGCCCATGTCAGTACTAGCTGGGGTTGGGCTGTTTAACTTCAGTTATCAGACGAGAACTGGTGTGTTCAACGCAACTCGCCGCTCAGGTAGTCTGGGAGTGGGGGACATCGCCGACAAAATGAGAGAAAGTAGGTTGAGTTAGTATGGATACGTAATGAGAAGAGGGGAATAAGCTCGTTAGGGCCATATCAGGCAGCTGGGGCAGGTGGAGACTGAATCTGACGTGGGAGTAGGTTGTCCGTAAGGATGTGGCGGTGTGTAGGGTGGATGGGGACGTGGTGAGAGATAGACGGAAGTGGAGGGCTAGAACTCACAGACCCAACACTGCCACAAGCGGGATAAGGGCATGATGATGATGGTAACAGCAAGAAGAGAATTATTTATATAAATTTATTTCTGAACATAATAATTATTTTCATAATAAAACGCGTTTTTGGTAATAATTTCTGAACCATAGTGGAACAACTTTATGAAACCGCTTGGAGACCAGATAGTGATTTTCTGACTTTGTTAGAGGTCACTGTCACATCACACCCACAACTGTGGCTATCATGTGTGCAACATTCTAATGTTCATGAATGGTGTCTCGTGAATTCAAGGCTGTTAATTTTGGTTCCAAAACTCTTAATTCATTACAAAGATCTCATATGGATCCAGAACACATTCACCTTCTGAAGAGACTGTCGAATGGGTGGAAATTAAACAAATGCAGTTCACATGCAGAGTTCTCCCTCAAAGTTTTTCACCAGATAAGTTGGTAACATTGTAATAGCCATGTTCTGGAAAGTTTTCCAACTCAATATATTCAATATCTTCTAGTAAGAATTTTTCAAGGGTGTGTGAGAGTTCGTGAAAATTTGGTCTTTCGTTTGGATCTTTATCCCAACAGTAATACATGATGTTGTACAGCTCTCGTTTACAATGCTCAGGTTTCTCTAGCCTGTATCCATCTCGAAGTTTCTTAATGACATCTCCAGCTGCCATGCCAGGATAAGGTGTGGATCCTACAACAGACAAACAAACAATAACTATTCTGCATAATTATTTGTGATGTCGGGAACATTCAAGTGACTGGTAAGCTATTTCAACAAACCTAATGTAACGATCTCCCACAGCAAAACACCAAAGGACCACACGTCTGTTTTGGAGGAAAATATGTTGTCATATAAAGACTCTGGAGCCATCCAACGGATAGGCAAACGACCCTTGAAAAATATAAATTCGTGTATTCCAACATCTAAAGACGTGTATTCCAACATAATGCACCAGATATTCAAAAAGGAATACTGTAAATATTTTATAACTTTGGCTACGCTTTCCCTTTTACCCGGTGGTTCTAATTTGCATTTTTGGGCAAAATTATTGACGAAAACAGCTATTGTTATGACTAAACATGATTTTTTTCCGGGCAGAAAGAAAGCGGAATTGAGATTTTTCCTAGAAAAGCGAGATTCGTACAAACGGGATATTCCTGGCTACACGAGATCATTTACAGAATCGAGGACCGAAAGACCAAAAGCAGAGATCAATGCATCCCGACAATTGGGTGAACAACAGTTGGGTGTATACGACAATTGGGTGAATGCGACAATTGGGTGAAAAACTTGTTTTTTAATTTGCTTTTTGCCCCACGTAATCCTAGTACACCGCAAAGCACAGCTGTCATGCGGAGCTGCGCTACTACAAGTAGCTTTAGCACGGTTTACAGTTCCGTTACAGATGTGGGGCGTTGTGCACAAGTGTGCAATTCACGTTCCAACACGTCCCACAGATGCTTGATGGGGTTCAGATCGGGACTCTGTGCAGGCCAGTCAAGTTCTCGAACCCCCATTTAATCAAACCATGTGCCTACAGCTCGTGCTTTATGGCGAGGTGCGTTATCGTGCTGAAACAGAAAAGGGCCATTGCCAAAGTGCTGCATTGTCCAGAATGTCCAGGTAACGCTCTGCGTTTAGATGTCCGTCCACAGAAACGACTGCGCCCAACCCATACCATCTAACATGCGAAAATGTTAAATCGACCGGGACAAATGACTGTCGGACAGGGACACAGACCTCAAAACCAGTACATGCCCTGGTGTATATATATATATATATATATATATATATATATATGATAATATGTGAATATATATGTGATAAATGTGATATACATATAGCGAGACCCATATAGCGGGATACTATTAGGGTTACTACACGGGTTACTGTATATGTCCGGCTACACCAGGGCATGTCCTGGATTGTGTGTTGTAAAGCTACTTGTAGTAGCGCAGCTCCGCATGACAGCTGTGCTTTGCGGTGTAGTAGGATTACGTGGGGCAAAAAGCAAATTAAAAATACATGTTTTTCACCCAATTGTCGTATACACCCAATTGTCGTCCACCCAATTGTCGTTCACCCAATTGTCATTCACCCAATTGTCATTCACCCAACTGTCGTTCACCCAATTGTCGTAGACCCGAGTTAATCCTTTTAAATGACAAGTTGAGGGAAGGAATAAAAGATATTCAGGGATCAATTGAGAAATACATGTATGTCTACACTACAAATAGTGAACAACTGACTATTTCGAATCCGTTGATTCGAAAATACAAAATTACAGAACACTCATGCAATTATACATCATGCATGCTGATGCTATACCTGACGTATGCATCAATCACTACAGTGCAGTCTGTACGTTAATCGGCCTTCACACGATCAGTATTACTGTCATATTGAATACTGACAATAGTTCATCAGTATTCATAACCAACCCTCAGACGATCATAGAAAAAAATAGCATATTTTGCTATTATTTTATGCTGTTTAGCATGCTACACAAAGAAAAAACGACATTGGAGTGAAAAATTGATTTACAAACGACAGGAATATACGTATTTGAATTTAATAAATTAAATTAAAGTAACTGATCCTGAGGATTGCTGCAACTAGTTTCAAATAAGCAATAAATAGCAGTAGACCGACGATAAATAAGCATAGGGCTACAGCTTTGGTCGGCAACCAACTGTGGAATCACACCGCCCAATATACCGCCCTTGTGTCCATTCAGACGGACAAGATGGGTACCCAACCATGCCATAGGCGGGAAAAGGATTAGGATCTGTTTGTAGCTGTTTTTCTCTTTTGAAAATTTAAACTTTCAAGCCGTATTTCTCCAACAACCATACGTGAAACACAGTAAAGCGGCCCTCACACGATCAGTATTACTGTCCGTTCTTCACAATATGACACTAATACTGATTGTGTGAGGGCAAATACTGATGTAGTGTCAGTATACTGAAATACTTTCACCGTCGTGAAAGTATTTTGCTTCTCTTGTGGGCGGAGCCAAAATACTGACCATATATTGATCGTTTGAGGGCTATACTGTCAACATTTAGTCAGTATAAATAAAGTTTGCCATGACTAAGTTCATGCTGCCGATGTATCCTACTGTGTTTCACATATGGCTGTACTTGAAATATGGCTTGAAAGTTCTAAATTTTCGAAAGATTAAACAAAACAAAACAAAAAAAAACAAGGAGCTCCTAACCAATTTCCCACCTATGGCAAGGGTCGGGTACCCATCTTGTCCCTCTGAATGGCCACAAGGCGATATATTGGACAGTTTGTTTTCCAGTCGTTTCCAACGGAAGCTGCAATGCTTATTTATCGCCGGTCCACTGCTATTTACTGCTTATTCTAAACTAGTTGCAATAACCCTCCGGATCAGTTACTTCAATGTAATTTATTAAATTTAAATAAGTACGTATTCCTGTCGTTTGTAAATCCATTTTTCAATCCGATGTCATTTTTTCTTTGTGTTGCATGTTACTCCACATAAAATAATATCAATATATGGTTTTTTTCTATTATCCATTGTGAAATGATAAACAGAGGACACCGAATGAATGCTTTGAAATTTTTGAACTAACTAACTACTGACAATAATATTGATCGGCTGAGGGCTCGTTATGAATACTGATGAAATATTGCCAGTATTCAATATTGACAGTATTACTGATCGTGCGAGGGCCGCTTAAGAGACATCGGCAGCAGGAACTTCATGGGCTCTAATGACCTTGTAGTTGAAGGGCCCTAAAACCCCAACAAACAAACAAATGAACTTCATCTTTGCACACTTGATTCATACTGACTAAATGTTGACAGTATAGCCCTCGAGCGATCAAGATATGGTCAGTATTTTGGCTCCGCCCACAATAGAAACAAAATAATTTCACGACGGTGAAAGTATTTCGTATACTGACACTACATCAGTATTTGCCCTCAGACAAACAGTATTGGGCCCTTCGTCACCCAGTGCGGTGACGCCAAAAAAGCTGCTTCTTCTGCTTTCGTATCCCCCATTTGTCATGGTGTGAGTGGTGTCATCCGGTGAAGACCTTAACCCCCCACCCCCGCACACCCCTTGTGACGCCACTGGTTCTTTGCAGTTGGACAAGTGTGTTTACAATGGTGTGTATTGAAAGCATTCTTTGCTGCATAAGCGTTGCTGTACCAGCGTTGACAATGAAAACTTGAAAAAAGTTGTACAAGGGTTGGCCATGCAACTGACATGCCAGTCATTTTGGAGTTGGTCGTTTTCCAGTCGATTGCAAGTTGCGTTGCAGTCGTCTAGGTGGACGACCAATAGCAAGGGTGCGACTGGGAATCGTCTCCCATCCAACAGTAAAGCGATATTTTTTCGAGTCGAATTGCAATCGCGTTGCACCGGTGGACGAAGGGCCTTACTGTCCGTATTGTGAAGAACTGACAATAATATTAATCGTGTGAGGGCCGCTTCAGAGCTATGCAGTGGACGGGGCTCCAATGACCTTGTAGTTGAAGGGTCCTAAAATACCAACAAACCAAAATGAAACAAACGAGAGAAGGGGTTGTTTAGTCAAATTTCCCGAGTTTCACAGCAGTTTGGGAATCATCCCACGCATTGATGATTTGCATGACAATTAACTGCAGCATTCTCTGGACCCTGTTAAGACTTTCGAGTCTCCTACACACTAAATAAATTTTAATGGTTGAAAGAAAGAAGTCAGTAGGTAACAACGTCAAATTTCTTACATACCTCTGATTTCCTTTCATACACTTGGTTATCTATTACATCTCGGGCAAATCCAAAATCTGCAACCTTGCAGGTCTTATTATGTCCAACTAATACATTTCTGGCAGCCAAATCACGGTGAATAATCTAATGCATCCAAACATTATCATGGTTATAAGTTATTCAGTCTCTCTTTCTTCAACAAAATTCATTCCCCACTCAAAGAATAACCCAGGAGTACACAGGAATTTAGCAAAAATAATAATAAAAATGGAGGATAGCAAACAAAACTGAATTTTTGATTTTTGTATTATGGGGTTGACTGGCGATCACATGCCGCAACCTTTGTAGATGCATCATACAACATGGACGAATGCTGTAAAAAACTACTTTTTTGTCCCACCGGTGATGTGAGAGATCTGTTGAACGGTAGTTTAATGATGCTGGCAACTTGGAAGAATGTGATCACCTATATCCATTCACATGTGGCAAATAAAAACAGATATTTACCCCTTTCGATGAAAGATATTCCATTCCCCTAGCTACATGGAATGCAAATGAGGTCAGGTCACTAGACGTCAAATGGTTACTCCTGCCATGTAAATTTCCATAATAGTGATGTGTTCGACTGTTCCGCAAATACGTTTGCAACTTGCCATGTGGCACGTATTCCATTATCACATACAGAGGATCTGGAAAGAAGTATGTGAGTAAAAGTAAAACTAAACACCAAAATTGCCTTCAGTGTAGGATGACCATTTTTCTCCAATCCGGGACATTGACACCCCCCCCCCAACAACCAAAAAAAAATTTTTTTCTCTTTTCAAAAAATTATTTAACAAAAAAAAAACAAATTGAAAACGAAACATGCAAACAGTTAAAAATATTGAAGGTATGAATAATTCGCACAGATGATTAGTTTTATGTTGCCGATATGTCACTCCCCACACATAAAAATATGCTTCAAATGGCAAATCATTATACGTACAGTATGATCAATGCAGAAATAATACGATCCATATGTGCAAATACTCATCATCCTCTCAACCTTATCCCGCATGTGGTAGGGTCGGGGCTGCGAGTTCTTATCCTCCAGGTCTGTGAGTTCTTATTCTGCGAGGTCTCCCCCGAGGTGCCACTAATCACCAGCAGTCCCATAATGGAGAGAATAACTTCCTCCTCATCACATGCCTATACCACGTCAACCTATTTTCTCTAATCTTCTCTGCGATGTTTCCCACCCCCAAAGCTACAATTAATGTAGTCGTTTCGGATGCTGTCAGCTAATGACACCCCACTGAGGTAGCGCAACATTCGCATCTTAGCCCCTTGAATTCTCCTT
Organism: Trigoniulus corallinus; assembly: GCA_013389805.1. Lineage (NCBI taxonomy): Eukaryota > Metazoa > Arthropoda > Diplopoda > Spirobolida > Trigoniulidae > Trigoniulus > Trigoniulus corallinus. The sequence continues at coordinate 4,562,510 of JAAFCE010008833.1, forward strand.
TCATGGTTCTTCATTACTGCCCAACACTCTGAGCCATACATCATAGCTGGCTTAACGACAGTTCTGTAAACTTTGCATTTCAATTTATTGGGACCCGTTGGACGCACAGGACTCCAGTTGCTTGTCTCCACCTTAGACATTTGTATGGGGAAATACTGTAGAGCAGTGTTTTTCAACCAGGGTTCCGAGAGGTCCGCCCAAGGGTTCCGCCAATGGCAAGGTAAAATATAAAAATAACAACGAAAACACAAGAAACGAGAACGACTTTGTCTATCAAAGATAAGCTTCGGGTGTCTCTCACAAACATTAGGCCACGAATTCAACTGCTTATGCTAGCACACACTTCGCACATTTCTGTCACTATATGGGGTTCCGCGAAAGGTCTAAATGTTCCAAAGGGTTCCGCGAGAAGTCTAAATGCTCCAAAGGGTTCCGCGAAAGGTCTAAATGTTCCAAAGGGTTCCGCGAGAAGTCTAAATGCTCCAAAGGGTTCCGCGAGAAGTCTAAATGCTCCAAAGGGTTCCGTTCCAGTAAAAAGGTTGAAAAACACTGCTGTAGAGGCTAAATTCGTTTTGACCAATCACTAAACGGATTGTTAATTCCGGGACATTTTCCGGGACGCATATGCATGCGGGATGCAGAGCTCAAATCCGGGACTGCCCTGGAAAATCCGCGACGAATCCCTACTTCAGTGACAGAGTCAACCAGAATAGATTGAAACTTGATTAATTTGACTTATGACTGTGATAACCAAATAGATGTCGAAGAGTCTTATAGTAGGGGAAAGTTGCCTAAATTGTATTGCCTACTAAATCGTATGACTACCAATTTTGTAGGAAACATCCATAGTTGGGCGCTGTGGTGACCACTATAGGAACCTTGACTAATGTTGATTTTGATCGTAAGGAAGGGTCATTAATGAATTATTGCATCATATTTTATTGAAGATTTTAGCATCTGTGTATAATTTCTGTGTGACACAGCTAAAGATGTTCTAACTAGAAAAGTATTTTTCAGTACCATATTTGAATTTTTTATTGTAACACAGGTGATTCCGCATCCTACGGGTAGTTCAAGTGTTGGGTTAAATTAAGTTGAGGTTAGTTATAAAAGCAACATCGAATTTTGAGCTGGTTGCTTAAATTGTGCCACTATGTGGTTTCACATTTCACACCAGAATGATTATGATATCTCACCATCTCACCCTTAGCCCGCATAAGACAGGGTCGGGTCTGCAGGTTCTCATCCTCGACGCCCGCCTATCCCCCACCAACTCCCACTCCACCCTGCTCCCACGTCTGTTTTGGTCTTCCTTTACTGATGCCCCCAATTACCTGCAGTCCCATAATGGACCAAATAAGTCCCTCCTCTCCCCTCCTCATCACATGCCCAACCCACCTCAACCGATTCTCTCTTATCCTTTCTTCAATGTCTCCCACCCCCAAGCTACCTCTAACTTAGTCATTTCGGACTCTTTCAGCTTGTGACACCCCACTTATGTAGCGCATCATTTACATCTTAGTCACTAACATTTGCCTTTCATGGCCTTTCCCAGCTGTCCAACACTCTGAACCATGCAGTATTGCAGGCCTAACGACAGTTCTGTAAACTTTGCCCTTCAACTTTATTGTGACACGGCAGTTGCACAGGACCCAAATTCCCTGTCTCCACTTCAGCCATCCTGCATTAATTCCATGGGTCACGTCGGAATTTATATCTCCCCATTGTTCTGAAAAACGAATCCTAGATAACGAAACTCTTCCATCACTGGTATCCCCTCACTCCTACAACGAATCTCACCCCCTTGCCCCGGCCACTAAAATTGAAAGCTAGGTGCTCTCTATTCTGCATGTTCGTATTTATCATTGGTCTATTGTTCGTTGGGAATTTCACGTAAACGCCTGGGGGACGAGCTCTTACACCTGGAAATTTTGACTCATCTACCCGTTGCATAGTAGAGGGGTTCCTTTACGTGTAAATGTAACTCCGTTTTATTTCTCATTCATGAGAAGGCACACTCCAGGCCTCTCTCTCTCGCCTGAACGAGGTCAACCCACCACGACCCAGTATCGAACAAGGAACTACTGACACAGTAATCGAGCACGCAACCTCCTGCCCCACGAAAGAGGGTCGACACTCAACAATGTCCCCACATTAAAATATCGGCAACTCTGGTAGTAACTAAATCACGACTTACACTTGATTTGATAATATAACCTGACAGTGAATATCACTGGCATAACGCTTGACTCGGGTGCATCGAACTCAAGTTCAACCCTCGGACTTGGTAATTTCTTTCGGGGCTCCAGACTGGACGACCTCAAGTCTTCTCTCCATTGCATAAGAAAATACTGTATGTCTAATGTCCTAATGCAGATGGCACTTTCTTGGTAAAATTTTTTTAGCGTTCATAAAATGCATTGGTATGCATTGCTAGTGCTCCTTGGCAGAAGGGAAAAAAGCAAATAAAAAACATGTCTTTTTCACCCAATTGTCGTACACCCATGGAATGAGGATGTGGAACTTGCCATCAAACTCAAGACGGTGGCTTTCCATGGGGGGCGGGAAATGGGAGATCAGGTTTCAAAGACTGACTATGTTCAGGCGAAGAAAAACGCTGGGAGGACCATTGCCTTGGCCAAGTACCAAAAGTATGAAACCTTATATGAGAAGTTTGGGACTAAGGAAGAAGAGAAAACACTTTTCAGACTGGTAAGCAGTAAGGATTGAACTAGTAAGGATGTCGCCAACGGCCATGGATGCCTTTTTCATCCAGCAGAGGTAATCTAAAGGTGGGAGGAATACTACCACAGCCTCCTACATGCTGCCATCAGTGCAACGATCACAGACAGGCTGAGTGAGGTTGAAAAGCCCTTCAAAAGATGAAAGGTCACAAACCTTGGCATATCTCGGGGACCAGTGTCTCTGGGGGAAGATTTTCAATCAGTTAGCTAATGGTAACAATGTCATCTGCATGGAGAGAGAGTTGGATAGTTCACCTGTCCAAGGGCAAAGGTAAAGCCCAGGACTGTGGAAACTATGGAGCTGATGAGACATTCTATGAAGCTGTGGGAATCAAAGAACGTCGCCTCAGAGATTGAACTATTGTCTGGGGAAATCAATTTGGGTTTATGCCCAGTAAGCTTAGGTCTACCATGGAACCAATCTTTATTCCATGATAGATTATAGAGAAGTATAGAGCTCAAAGAAGGGCTTTTACACAGTATTCATTGACCTGGAGTAGGCAAATGGTAGTGTCCCTAGTTGAAGAAAGAAACACGTTGATGAAGGCCATATTAGGATGTGCAGGATATGTATGATGGTCCCATTGCTAGGGTGAGGACTGCATGGGGTAATACTGAACACTTCAATCTGCAAGTTGGGGTGCATCAAGGGCAGTCTATTCAATCTAGTAATGGATGAGCTGCTGATGGGAATAGGGGAATGGGACCCTCAGTGCCTGGTGTTTGCTCATGATGTGGGAAGGCTTGAGGAGTCGAAAGAGAATTCACAGCCTGCACGATATTAAAATGGCAATTGAAAGAGGGGGCCTTAACGTGAACATGCAGAAGACTGAGTACCTAGCATCCAATGTTAGCAGCCGGGGGAAGGGGATGATATTCGATGTGGGGGTGAGTGGGTACCAATGATGCAAGAGTTTCGTTGTTTAGGATCAGTTTTCCAGAGCAATGGGGTGATAGATTCTGACGTGACCCATAGGATCAATGCAGAATGGATGAAGTGGATGTTGTTTGTTTGTTTGTTGGAGTTTAAAGTCCCGTCAACTACGAGGTCATTAGAGACCCGTCCACTCTAGCAGTACCCAGCTTTCCCGAGCGACCACCCATGTCAGTACTAACTGGGCTTGCGTTGCTTAACTTCAGTGATCAGACGAGAACTGGTGTGTCCAACGCAACTCGCCGCTCCCTCTGCTGAAGTGGAGATAGGCAAGTGGTGCCCTGTGCGACTGCCAGGTCCCAATAAAGTTGAAGGGCAGAGTTTACAGAACTGTTGTTAGGTCCGCTATGCTGAATGACTCAGAGTGTTGGGCAGCTAGGAAGAACCATGACAGGCAAATCCAAGTTGTTGAGATGCTAATCTAAAAGGATTACGTTAGAGGTAGCTTGGGGGTGGGAGACATCGCGAAAAAGTTGGCAGGTGGTATGGGCATGGAGGAGGGGAGAGGAGAGGGGGGGAGGAGAGGAGGAGGAGGGGAGAGGAGGAACTTATTAGGTTCTTGATATTGTATAATATTGAAATGTCTTTTTTGCTGTTTGAAGTCATTTTCACAGAATTTCAGCTTAATTTAAAGAAGTGGTGACAACGGTTGTACAATAGTATCACAATAGTATTCCAAATAGCCCCAGTTCCGGGTAGCTACAGTATTATTAAATGTAACGCCTCTTTACAGGCCATTAAACAGAAAAAAAAACATGAGTTGAAAATAAGTTGTAGAATACAAAGTTGAAGTGGAAGAGAAATTGATGGGCAAAGTTTCTATTTTGGTTATATAATGCGATGTTGGAACAAGTGGAGTAGGCTGCTATCCCCCCACAGACAACCCAGCAAACACTCCAGAAGTTCCAGACGCCTGGTTGGGTTGCCCCCAAGTTACAGCATGTTCAGTGGACACACAGACCCGACCCTGCCACAGGTGGGATAAGGGTATTATGATGATGATGAAGATTTAATATTGTGAAAAAACTTGAGCTACCTTTGTCAGTGCAGCAGCCATATAATCGAACAATATTTGGATGAGGATCAAGCATCTTCATGACCTCCAATTCACTTATTAAATCTTGTTTCTCCCTTTCACCTGCATGTTCTGAAAAAGACAAATTACTTTTAATATTTTAAACGGCAAATATGACACACAATTATCAATACATGTGTAAATCATTGTCCAGGAACTCTTTGACAATGCCCAAATAAAAACCCCTAAAATCTTGATGACCTCCTATTCGGAACTACAAAGCTTAAAAACCTAACTGACCATTAACCTGGTTTTATTCTTTGACATTTTAGGACCCTCCACTGTAGTGCACAGTTGTAGTGCAGAGATTGCACAGCCGCTACACTGCACAGCCACGTTCTTTGCAAAAGGTAAAGCACTTAGGGTCAATGTTCCTGGGAGAGAGACTCAGGTGTGAACCATAGAATCCATGTGGGATGGTTGAAGTGGAGGCAGGCAAATGGAGTCCTCTGTGATAGGAGGATCCAATCAAGTTGAAAGGGAAGTTTTACAGGGCAGTGGTTAGGCCCGCTATGCTGTATGGATCACTGTAGCAGAGATGCAAATGTTGCTGCATATGACTGGGGTGACAAGAATGAGTATAGCATGGACATTGGGGGACATCATGGGGCATCGTGGAAAAGATGAGGGAGAGTAGGTTGCAGTGGTATGAACACGTAGTGAGAAGAGGGGAGGATGAGCTCGTTAGGTTCATTTCATGAATGCAGCTGGTTGGAAACATCCAGGGTAGGGAGAGACAAAAGCAGACGTTGGAACAGGTTATCCGTAAAGATATGGTATTGTGTCGGTTGGGTGGAGACCTGATGGGAAATAGACGGGAGTGGAGGGCTACAACCCACAGATCCGTCCCTGGCGCAGGTGGGATAGGGTATGATGATAATGTAATACGAACCAAGTTTAACAGGTTAGATGTAAAATTGAGACTGTTTTTAATTCAGCGTTGATGATGGAAGTGGCCCACATGCGATCTGGAATATCCCTGTTGCTTACTGTCATTGTACAATAGGACAGACACCATGCAACGATATAACCAACAAAGCATTAATTTACCTGTCAGAATTTCTATTTTGGTTGTATAAAGCAGTGTTGGAACACGTGGGGTCGGCTGGCATCTCCCCACAGACAACACTGCCAATATTCCTGTGGGTTTCAGACGCCTGGCTGAGGTGCCCCCAGTCAGCATGTTCAGTGGACCAGCAGACCCGACCCAATTACAGGCAGGATAAGGGTATGATGATGTTGGAGATGGTAAATTTAAACAAGGAATTCATTAGAGTGGCGCTATGGTTTTCAACCTTTCTGCTGGAGTGGCGGTTTGTTAGAGATGGGGGTCAATTACAGGTGGCGGTCAATTAGAGGATTCACGGTAAATTACAGAGTGGGAATTTAAAAGTTGTTTTGTTTGAAAATTGTTAGAAACTGTTGAGTTGCAAAAGTTTCAAACTTTATGAGATTTGTGATCCAAACTGATCATGCAATGACTGGATTGATTGTTGAGCTTGGATTTTTTAAATAGCATATGTGAAAAATTGAACAGTTTAAATCTTGAACTGGAGGGGAAATAATAAACAGTTACCATAAAACCTCTAATAGACCACCACCTGTAATTGAACGCCACCTCTAATAGACCACCACTCCATTGGAGAGGTTGAAAAATGGAGTGCCACCCTCTAATTGAACCTCACCTCTACTAGACCGCCACTTTCATGAATTCCCTCATGAATCTAACATTCATGTGAAATAAAAAGGAAGATTTTCTCATTCAATAAATGTATTTTTAATTTATTAATGTTAATGTGGACGTCTTATTAGCACCGAATGTGCCGTTTTTGGTGCAATATTTCGTCTGCATTGTGTTATGTAAAAGCAGTGCTCACTGCTAACATGCTACTTTTGTCTGGCTGTTATAAAGTGACAGTCCATCGACACGTATTCTGTACTGTAGAATGGTTAGAACAGTAGAGAGTTATGACTTGAATTTTAAGCTGGAGGTTGTTGCATATGCTGAAAAGTACAATAAATCAAAGGCTGCAAGAGACAAGAAAGTATCTTGCTCATGTGTCAAGGACTGGACCAAGCAGAAAGCACAGCTTGAGGCTCAATTGATGGATTCATCAAGATCCAGCATTTCCAGCAAGTGACTTGAAGGTGCTGGGCGTCCTTTGAATGACAAGGAGTTTCCTGAGAAGCTAATCAACTGAATTCATCAGCTCATTAAGGCAATTATGGTAATGCAGATGGTTGGAAGCACCTGGGGTAGGGGAAGGCCAAAGCAGACGTGGGAGTAGGTTGTGTGTGAGGTGGATGGCGACCTGGTGAAGGATAGGCTTGAGTGGAGGGGGTAGATAACGTAGACTCCACCCTGCCACAGGCAATGGGTATAATGGTGATGTGTGGCAGTGATTGCCATACTGACAAAAAGTTTAAAAGTGTAAGGCAGGTTTAAGCAGAAATCTATTCATGAGTCGTTTAAAGGGTTTTGCCAGGAGGCTGTATTATCCATAATTTAACAACTTCATTACTGACTTCTGAGTTTCTCAATTATTTTATGTCGTTCGTTTCTCTAATGTCCACAAAGATCCTTTCGTGATTACCTTTTGCAAAGTGTATAGTAGTGAATTGTTTTCAATGTTGTACGTTCTGTTTTCAATGTTGTACTTTCTGTTTTCAATGTTGTACTAGACACAGACTGTTGACAATAGGGTACAAGGGTACTCCAGGTGGAAGCTTATCCCTTGTAGACTATAGGAGGAAATGATCATCCATTCAAATTGAATGAGATCTGGGGACGAACAGACTCATATTAGTGGTCTTTTCTTCCAAGCGTCATTTGACAAAGGAATTCTCTTAGTGAGGAAATTTCTACAAGAAGGTGCCATGATAGCAGGTATGCAGTATGTGCCAGATTACATGTTATACTTCAGATTCCTTGGAGGTTCAATGGTTTAGTAATTAGGAATGAGAGTCATTCTCTCCACTGCCAATTTGGCCTATCAGAGCTGCTTGCAGTGTATTGACTTAGAATTAGAATTTTGAAATTCATCAACCGTTTGGAGCGCCAGTGTTCGTCTGGTAAATATGATTCCATAATTTAGTCCCTAACATGGACTTTTACCCAAAATATATCAGAAAAGATTTTGAAAAATACCTTTTAACGTCTTTACTGCAACTGTTATAGTTCCTGGTAATCCACTAATATCTTCTGTTTCACATTTCCAAACTTGACCAAAGCATCCCTCGCCTAAAATTCCAAAGATTTTTAACTGATGTCGTGGGAATTCCCATTTTTCACTTTTTAGAGTTTCTTTTACAGCATCTTGAGGCCTAGCAGTGGACACCTAATGAAAATCACAAATTTTCATTACTGCTTTTAAGTCTTGACTGCTACAAATGAAAATGAAATGCGTTAGACACACCAATTCTTGTTAGATCACTGAAGTTAAGCAATGCAAACCCACATTAGTACCAACATGGGTGGTTGGTAGAGAACGTTGGGTGCTGTAAATTTCCCCTATCATACATCCCCTTCGCCTATTTCCTCTCCCATGAGCAGCCTCCTAAGGGTTTGGCCTGTTATGGCTGCTTGGCTTAATCCTCAATGTGTTAGTGTAACATAGAAAATACCTACAGTAGAACCCGATTACAACGTTTTCCTTTGTCCTAGTCGTCAGCACTTAGTCATCATCATCATCATCGAACCCTCCTCCCGCCAGTGGCAGGGTCGGGTCTGCGGGTTCTTAACCTCCACTCCCGCCTATCCCCCACCAGGTCCCTCGCCACCCCGCATGTCACCATGTCCCTCTGCACCACCTGCTCCCACGTCCGTTTTGGTCTTCCCCTACCTCTGGAGCCCCCAATCACATGCATACCAATAATGGACCTAATGAGCTCCTCCTCCCCTCTCCTCATCGCATGCCCATACCACCTCAACCGCCTCTCCCTCATCTTTTCCACAATGTCCCCCACCCCCCAAGCTACCTCTAACGTAATCATTACGGACTCTGTCAGCTCGGGACACCCCTGTCATGTAACGCAGCATTCGCATCTCAGCCACCTGCATTCTCCTTTCATGGTTCTTCCTAACTGCCCAACACTCTGAGCCATATAGCAAAGCAGGCCTAACGACTGTTTTGTAAACTTTACCTTTTAACTTTATGGGGACCCGGCGGTCGCACAGGACACCACTTGCCTGCCTCCACTTCAGCCATCCGGCATTAATCCTATGGGTCACGTCTGAATCTATCTCCCCATTGCTCTGGAAAACTGATCCTAAATAACGAAACTCTTGCACCACTGGTATACCCTCACTGCCACAGCGGATCTCACCTCCTTGCCCCTGGCCACTAAAATTGAAAGCTAGGTACTCTGTCTTCTTCATGTTTACTTTAAGACCCCCTCTCTCCATTGCTGTCTTAATGTCCTGTAGGCCCTTTTGTGCATTCTCCTTGGACCCCTCACGCTTCCCCACGTCATCAGCGAATACCAGGCACTGAGGGGCCCATTCTCCTACTCCTGTCAGCAGCTCATCCATTACTAGAGTGAATAGATATGGGCTAAGTGCTGACCCTTGATGCACACCAACCTGGACGTTGAAGCAAGCAGTGTTTCCCCATGCTGTCCTCACCCTAGCAATGGAGCCCTCATACATATCCTGCACTATCCTAATATGGCCTTCATCAACTCCTTTCTTCTTTAAAACACTCCATAGCACCTGTCTAGGGACACTATCATATGCCTTCTCCAAGTCAATGAATACTGCATGGAGGTCCTTCCTTGCTGCTCTATGTTTCTCTATCATCTGTCGTAGAATAAAGATTGGTTCCATGGTGCACGTACCAGGCATAAACCCAAATTGGTTTCCTCGGACCCTAGTCTGGACTCTGAGGCGACATTCTATGACTCGCTCCCACAGCTTCATAGAATGGCTCATTAGCTTTATGCCTCTATAGTTTCCACAGTCCTGGGCATCACCTTTGCCCTTGAACAGTGGAACTATCCAACTCTCACGCCATTCAGCTGGCATCCTGTCACCATTTGCTAACTTATTGAAAAGCTTCCCTAGCCATGTGATTCCTGTAGCCCCCAAGGTGTGCCAAACATCAATGGGGATCCTATCTGGGCCAACCGCTTTGTGACCTTTCATTCTTTGAAGGGCTGTGACTATTTCCTCTGCCCTCACAATGTTCACTGCCTGTGTAGTGATTGGGTTTCTGTCTGTGGTTTCTGCATGGGTGGTAGTATTTAAGAGACCATGGTAGTATTCCTCCCACCTTTTGATTACCTCTGCTGGTTGGAACAGGACCCTACCATTAGTATCCTTGACTGTTATAGCCCTGGTAACATCTTTACTAGTCCTATCCCTGGTCTTGGCCAGTCTAAAAACTGCATTCTCTCCTTCCCTTGTCCCCAACTTTTCATATAAGGCCTCATACTTCTGGTACTTGGCCAAGGCATTGGCCCTCCTGGCATGTTTCTTTGCCTGAACATAGTCTGTCTTTGAGGCCTGATCCCCTATTTCCCTCCACCTATTGAAATCCACCTTCTTAAGTTTTATGGCAGCTTTCACCTCCTCATTCCACCACCAAGTCTGCCTACCCTGATAAGTTCCTCCTACTATAGCCTTACCTAACAGTGCCTCTCCACAACTCCTAATCTTCCTAGCAACCCTGTCCCACATGGCATTGGCTGACCCATCCCAGTCCCAGTCTACCTTGCTGAGAACCTCCTGCTGGAATTCCTCTGCCGTAGTGGGCAATGTCCACCACCTAATAACTGATTCTCCTTTCCAGGTATGTCTCCTAACTGTCCCCTTCATTAGTAATTCTATCATAAGCAGCTTATGGCCACTTTCCTTCTGAAAGTCCTCACTGGGTAGTGCCCAGCAGTCTTGGATCTCAGCCCTGTGCTGCTTTCTAACCATGAAAAAGTCTATTTGGGACCTCCCCTGTGGTGACTTGAAAGTGATTAGGTGCTTTCCCTGCTTTTTAAACCATGTATTGGCCAATGCAAGGCCATGTGCTCTTGCTGTGTCAAGGACCTTCTGCCCCTCATGGTTGATAATACCATATCCACATCCCCCATGTACCTCCTCATATCCCTGACCATCATTCCCAACATGTGCATTAAAGTCACCCCCAATAATTAGCCACTCATTTCCCCTGCCCTGTCTAATTGTGCTGTCAGCTGACTGAACCACCTCATCAAAATCCTTCCAAATAGCTTCTTTAATTGTGTCACCCAGGCCTGCTTGTGGGGCATATGCACTTATGAGGTGGAGCCCTATACCTTTCCAAACTACAGTAACTAACATTAACCTGCTGCTAACTCTCCTAACTGAAGTTATCCCCTGCTGCAAATCCCTGCTTAATATAATACCCACCCCATTTTGACCCTCATCACTACCTGTGTAGATCAGCTTGTATCCCTCCCCCAGGGCCCTTGACCTATTACCCTTCCACCTAGTCTCCTGGAGGAATGCAATGCTGATCTTCCTATGCTTTAGGGTTTCGACTAATTCCCCAGTTTTCCCTGAGAGGGTCCCAATATTCCATGTCCCTAGTCTTAGCATGACCCCCCCCTATTTGGTGGGACAGTACTGACTGGGGTCACCCCAGTCAGACGTCCAGAACCCGCAGTAATAGTGGCAGGGCTACCTGTGGGGGGGTGCCGTCCATCCCCACAGGAGACACTCATCAGAGATCTTAACATTGCCAAGTGAGTGGAGGTCTCACACTCACTTGACAGATCCCCTCAGACTATGCCAGAGGGCTGCAGATCTAGGACTGCATGCCCCCTAGGCAACACAACCAATAATAATAATGAAGATAATAATAATAATAATAATTCTAATTCTAAAATAACTAATAAAATTTAACACTTAAATGTTACTTAAAGAAAAATTTTAAAGAAAAATTTTTGCTGCACGGGTTGTTGTGGGGCTGCAAACGCAGCGTGCTCGCCGGCAATGCAGACGATGCACGCTGTGAAGCAGCACAACGGGAGCGAGAGAAAATCCCACGAGGTTAGGCTTAACCACCAAACCTTGCAAAAAGTTCCCCACCCGTTTAAAAATACAACACCCACAGCCCTACCGTAAATCAGGAACGTTGGGGGTGAGACTGCCTTGAAAAAGGCGGTTTTCACCCTGAAGATTTTGTAAATTCTCAAAATTGCTGAAAAATTCGACAGCCAAGAGGAAAGCAGAAGCACAAGGGACTAGCGCCACCTAGTGATCCCACCAGTCGTCAGCATTTAGCCCATACCTATTTATCCTAGACATGGATGAACTGCTGGCAGGAGTAGGGGAATGGGCCCCTCAGTGCTTGATATTTGCTGACAATGTTGGAATGTTTGCAGAGTCGAAAGGCCCTACAAGACATCCAAGTGGCAATGGGAAAGGGGAGCCTGAAGGTGAATATGAAGAAGACAGAATACCTAGCTTTCAATTGGAGTGGTCAGGTACCAGAGGGTGAGGCTCGGTCTCGAATAGAGGTGATACCAGCAGTGGAGCAGGGGTTTAGATATTTAGGATCAGTGTTCCAGGAAAATGGTGAAATACTCAGATGTGTCCAATAGGATCAAGGCAGGATGGCTAAAGTGGAGACAGGCAATTGGAGTCCAGTGTGACCGCCAGGTCCCAATAAAGCTAAAAGGCAAAGTTTACAGAACGGTGGTTAGGCCAGCCATGCTATATGGCTCAGAGTGTTAGGCCGTGAAGAAGGACCATGAAAGCAGAATGCAAGTGGGTGAGATGAGAATGCTGCGCTTCATGAGTGGGGTGTCCCAAGCTGATAAAATCCGAAATGATTATGTTAGTGGTAATCTGTGGTTGGGAGACATAGCAGAAAAGATGAGGGAGAATAGGTTGAGGTGGTACGGACATGTGATGAGAAGGGAGTAGGCCGAACTACCGTTGTTGTTGTTTGTTGGTGTTTTAGGGCCCTTCAACTACAAAGGTCATTAGAGCCTTGCCGAACTACCATATTATCTCGCGTATAATATGCACTTTCATTCCCCAAAAATTGGAAGGTAATGTCTGGGTGTGTATTCTCGTGCGGATCCAGGATGGGGTTTTTTGGGGTTGCAACCCCCCCCACCCCCTATGCACATATAAACTTATTCATATAATATATGCGAGCTTCAGCTCAACCACCCTACCCCGGCAAAAATCCTGGATCTGCCACTTTGTGTATTATACATAGGAGAAAAAATTTCAGACATTTTCAGAGGAACACGAAAAGAGACACGTTTGCTCAGTAACCTCATTTAACTTCTGTTAGACGCCCTTTTGAGTTAGTTTTGTAAATACCGTAATTATTCTAATAAACGGCGCGCCGTTTATTTTTTTTCAAATGCCGTTTTGTTGCGCCGGTTATTGGAGGGCGCCGTTTATTATTTTTTTTAATTTATAAATGGAAACTTTTTAGCTGGACAAGTTGATTTCATTAATTTTGATTTTTTTCTGATGCCACTCTCACATCTGAATTTATTGGCAAAATGAAATTGAGAAAATAATCAATGGTTCATTTAACATTTAAATCCTTACCCCAGCTTCAGATAACTGTAGAGGTTTAGCCACAGGACGATTACTATCATTCTCAACTGCAGAAATTCCCAACAATTTAAATGCTAAAGAATACTTTCTCTTTGAAACTTTTCTTTCAACAATATCTGCACTAAAGCTTAGTTTACACGACTGTGACTTATTAGGAAGTTCAACCTATCATGTGAAAATACTGTGAATCGCATTGCACCAGGGTCACCCACAGAATAAAGAGGAGGAAGAAAAACCCTGGGGTACACCAGTACCTCTGTTCAGGCATGAGCCTGATTCCTTATTGCAGTATTGTTGTTGTGCAATAGGTCAGACACCATGCAATATTAAAACTTACAAAGCATTAATTTACCTGCCAAAATGTATATTTTGGTTGTAAAATGTGGCGTTGGAACAGTGTTGTAGGCCGGCATCCCCACACAGACAACCAGCCAATATTACTGCGGGTTCCAGACGCCTGGCTGGGGTGTTCCCAGTCATAGCATGTTCAATGGACCCATGGAACCAACCCTGCCACAGGCTGGATAAGGGTGTGATGATGATGATGATATCAGTACCCCTGTGTAGCCTTAAAGGGTTAATCATTAAAAAATTTCAAGTTAACTTGCACGATCACTTCCAGACAGTTTCGAAATAAACGGCGCGCCGTTTATTAGAGGGCGCCGTTTATTATTTTTTTCAGCTGAAAGGTGCGCCGGTTATTGGAGGGCGCCGTTTATTAGAATAATTACGGTAATATTTAACTACGTTCACTTTATTTATCTTCATACCATAGATATATTAATACAAGCGTAACCATAGATATAATAATACTAGCGTACTACTAAAAGTACTACCATACTAGTGTACTACAGGTCTGTAATAAAAATGAGTATTCTATTTCCAGTTATGTCCAACAATACCGATATGAAAACCCTAAAATTTCTTCTGAATCATCATCTGAAATAACTGGGAACTGGAAAACTTAACCTGCATATTATACATGGATATTAGGGAGTTTTGTGTTGCCGTCAACTGCTTACCATAACGCACGTTAGCAGACGAAAATGCATCTGCACATTCGTTGCAAAAAGTTAGCGGTTGTTTTGCTTCGTTCACGTTATATGCAAACCAGATAGGGGGATTTCTCGTGAGTGGTGAATTGCGTTGGACACACCAGTTCTCGTCTGATCGCTGAAGTTAAGCAATGCAAACCCAGCTAGTACTGACATGGGTGGTCGCTTGGGAAAACCGGGTACTACTAATACCCAATAATCGTCGCATTAGCATAGTGTCTGTGCAGTCTATGCATTAGAACTAAGCAGTGGATGGGTCATATTAGGATCAGGTCAGTGGTGGATGGGGGCATGTAAGGAGATGGGGTGGAGGATTGGACCCTGCAGACCCGACCAAGCCACCGTTTTAACATATTTTGATATTTCGAATTCGTTATAATGTTCTGTGGAGAGTCGGCTTTTTTGGAATTATTTTTTTGGAGTTGCATGGCGCTCAACACGTGAACAGTGGTGGACCGTAGTGTTCGGCGCCTGTGTGCAAGAACTTAGTTGGCGCCCCTATCTCCCCCTCCCGAATGAAAAAAGTCTTAATAATAACTGGTATATGCCACACATTTGTCACTGTATGCATAAAGGCAAAGTTCACTGAATCATTGTATGCATAGTCTGGGGTCAGTTTTCTGTATGTAGGTCTTCAGTGAAGATGTCAAAATGCAGCCAAGTTTGTTTCAAATGAAAGTGTTTGTAGCTAATTCAGAACTCTGTGCTGGGAAAGAAAAACGTGCATACTGTGAACCTATGGCAAAACGTTGGTGTTACAGTAATTAATGAAGATGCCCAAGAACAAATGATTGCTGACTTTCAAAAAGATTCCAAAAGTAAAAGACCTGAACTAGATGAAGTTGTAACCTGTGCACCCCCAACCGTTGAACCATTGTAGAGGAAATTTATGGCAGCTATAAATCGGATGGGGAAGATTGAGAGGTCGAGATGCTGCCACCGACCATGGCTCAAGATTTTGACACGCTTCATGTTCTAAGGCATCACACTACTTTGGCTGGTATGGAGGAATCATTCCAAAAATTGGGGGCATTTGAAAGATCAGTATTCAATGTCAACACGGCAAAAGTTATTCAAAAAAAATTTTCATGCGTATCATACCGATTTTCAGCCTTTGTTTCCTTTTTCCTGCTTATAACGTTCAGAATGTTTGGTTCCTTCAAAAACGTTATAACTGGGTTCTACTGTATTTAAAAACGGTAATGGAATGATGGACATGACCCCCGCCTCGATGGCTCAGGAAATACCTTAAAATCTCACGTAGTGCCTGCAGATTACACGCGAAACATAGGGGCAATTAGTGCGGACTATAAATGAAACCAAGGGTTCTCAATGAAAACTGCTCCTCATTTTCTGAACATTTTATTACATTTAACAACACGATTTTACACAGTACGTTCTTATGTATATGATAATGCAATATAAAATCTTTCACATTTCAATTTCATCGTCAGAGCAATCTGACATTTCATGTTCAAATTCCTTTGATCCCATTGTCCCTACAAGTTGCGCCAATGGCTACAGTAGGAATTTTGAAGTGCGGACTATATTTGAAACATACCCATGGCTAATGCGGACTATATTTGAGATGCGGACTTTACGTGAGATTTTACGGTAGTCATAATAAAATATACAGGGTGTCCACAAATTAGCTTTATAAATTTAGACTTTAATAACTTCAAAAGTATGCAAGATAGTAAGAAACGGTTTCCAACACGTGACAAGCAAACACATAGGTGAGGTGGTTGTGATGAAAAATTTGAACCCCAAATAAGAAAGCTCAGTGCGCTACTTGGTTCACAGAAAATATGTTCGACACCCAAGTACAACGCAACTTTCTGACATACTATGATAGGGAACCGCCGTCCCGACCAATTATCCATCCTTGGCATACAACATTTATAGACATACAGTAGGTAGTGTTCTCTATGTAGAATGGGGACCTGTCGCTCATCCGTTTGTTATAGCGACGTTGAACATATACAGCAGGAGTTTCTAAGAAGTCCACGAAAATCTGTACAGACTGCGAACAGGGAGTTGTGAATACCGCGAGAGATTCGTTAGACATATGCTAGATCTAATTGATGCCAACAATGAAATTTTGGAGAGGATTAGTTTCTCTGATAAATCGACATTTCACGTATTGGGCAAACTAAATCATAGTAATGCTCTCATATGAGGAACAGAGTGATCACATGTTACCCATAAAATTGAAAGTGACAGTCCCAAGGTGAATTGTGGTGTAGACTTATGAATAATTGCATCATTGATCTATTCGTTTTCTGCGAGTCTACCATCAGTGGTGAAGTTTACCTGAATTGTTAAGTGAGTCTGTGGTGCCACAATTAGAACACCGGCAGCCTGACGTCATTTTCTAGCAGGATGGGGCACCACCCCACGTGTCCATAAATGTCTGTCAATGTCTAGATGAAAACTTTCCAGATAGATCATAGGACAAGATTGTATGAATCTGTGACCGGCTGGATCACCTGACCTCACACCATTCTTCCTCTAGGATTCTAATAAAGGACCCGGTGTCCGCGCCACAACGGGTGCACATATTGAGAGTTATGAATGAGGAAAAATAACTTTACGAGCTTACTTGTCCCATGCTGAAAGCAGTTTCTTGCTATACTGTATGTTTTTGTAGTCATTAGTCTAAAGTTGTAATATATTTTATGGACACCCTCCGTTTATAATTACCCAATTTGTTGTTTCATATTTGTTTGGCTGGGCTCGTGAAAGAGTGTTGCATAAAACTTCACCTTCTGTAAGAGCAGGAGTGCACGTTGAAGACGAATTTTCCGTCAGCTTTTTGTCCTCCTACAAAACGAAAAGAGGCCATAAACTCTATAACCATACGAGAATATCACTGAGGTGCATAACCAACCCATTCCTACTACAAACAAATTGCAGTTAATATTCGTGTTAGCCCTGAAAAACCCTTATTTTGAGAGCAGCTTCTTTATTCTATACATACCACAACACTGGTACTGTGCTTATGGACCAACGACCTCCGCACCCACCACACTCCTACACCCACAAGTGGAATTAATGCCAGAAGTGTCACTACTGGCACTACAGCAGCCATTATAGAAGTTTCAACAAATGGTGCATCTCGCTGGTCGCCATCCAGAGATTCCAGTACATTTATTTCAGGCCGAGAAGAATTTTCGTCACTTGTATTCATCGGGATCGAAAAGTCTTCAAAAATGTGATTCCGTTGAACATTGTGAAGAGAAGGATATGGGAACTTTGGACGTCTTGTAACAGCTTGTGGAATAGCTTCCGGTAATGGAACAGTGTGGGTCTGGAGCACTTGACGAGCTGGTGGAGGTCTTGTTCGTGATGACGGAGGACCAATTTCCACCATAACTTCAGTTTTCGACTTTAAAAAATACATAATATTACTTCAGGTAGATGTATATGACAGACGATGCTCCTTTGTTTTTGTAAACTGCAAACAGTTTTTGATTAACCCTTCCTCCAGTGAGCCCTAGTCTTTAGCTAGTATGAATATTCAAAATTTTGGTTTTTAATTGTTCTCCTATTGTGACAGTGTGATCTGGGTTACGTTTGGTTAGATTTACGTTACTTTTGGCTAGGTTAAGTCTTTCATGATGTTGTACCTGAATCAATCATCAAACCGATATAATCTAAGGAGCCTGACTTTCCTATAACATGATAAGATTGATTCGTCAAAACTCATAATAATGTCGCTAATATTCAAAATATGGAATATTATTGGTCAACCATTAAACCTGCAGAAGTGTAGGATCCTCACAATATCCAGATCTAGAAAGCTACTTGATTTTGATTACCATATGGGTGGAGTTAGGGTTGAAACCCATAAACACCTTGGAATTGTATTAAATATTCAAGGTAATTCGAAGTGATTGGAAGGGCTGGTCAATTCCTCCATCGGATTAGTAGGGTCCTTGGAGACAGTACAAAGGAGGTTACAGAAACAGCATATATTTCAATGGTACACCCAATTTTGGAGTACGGCAGTTCAATGTGGTTCCCCTTCAGGCACGACTTATCTTGGGAGGTTGAAAGGATCCAAAGGAGGGCAGCAAGAATTGTACAGTAAGTCCTCAACTTACACGATTAATTGGTTTTTGACAAAAAATGTTTTAGTTTTAAACGATAGGTGAAAGTTAAATAGATCTATCTAGATACACCTATTTATTGGACATATTGCACATAACAATCTGCATACATACTGTATTTATAGATGAACTACTTCAAGTATTGGACCAGTGTTAATTGTCTTTTAGTCCTGAGTAATAGGAGGGTTCTAACTAAGCTTAAAGGGAAGTTCTACAGGGCAGTGGTTAGGCCAGCTATGCTATACGGATCAGAGTGTTGGGCAGTGTGGAAGTGCCACGTCAATGGAATGCAAGTAGCCGAGATGCGAATTCTACAGTATATGAGTGGGGGTCGAGAGCCAATAGAATTAGGAATGAGTGTATTAGAGATACCTTGTGGCGGTGGACATTACAGAAAGCAAAGTGCACAACAGAGTTACCCCCACCACCACAGTGTCACACTTAAGGCTAGGTGCACACTCTAGCCAAGACTGTCTGACGGCAGTCTGTGTGCTCAGCTCAAGCAATGAAAACCAATGGCTAGCAAGGCGTCTAATAGTGAAAAGTGATTATCAACTACATACGCAGTACATGGACTGTCGTCAGACAGTGTGCACCTAACCTAAAATTTTTTTTGTTCAAAAACAAAAATCGCGTAAGTCGAGGACTTACTGTACTCAACAGGTTTTCTCACAGGGAGAGTGTATCTGCCATGATTAGGGAACTAGGGTGGGGCACATTAAGCCAGAGGTGTATATCTCACAGCATTAGCCTTTATATCAGACTGCTGCTGCTGGGATGTAATGGACCTTTGGCTGGAAGTGTGTCCACAGCTGACTATAAGGGGAGAAACGATCATCCATATAAATTGAAAGAGGTTAGGGCACAGACAGACTCATACTACTGGTCAGTTTTGCCAAGGATCATTTGACAATGGAATGGCCTTGGAGAGGATAAGGTCGAGGGCTTCATCAAAAGAAAGCCAACCATTGCTAGTATTGTGTTAGGGGAGGCACCTGAATTATAGCTGACGGTTTTAGGAGTATTAGATTATCATAAGTAGGATTGAGAGTTAGTCTCTTCACTGCCATATTGGCCAAAGAAAAGGCTGCTCGCAGTGTAGTAAATTAGAATTTGAACTATTATTCTTTGATGAATTCAAGGTACTTCAGTAATTGGCGATTTTGACATAAAGGTTGACTGGTTTTCGGTCTGTTTACATTAGTCTCCCTGCTATAAATAACCATTAGCTTTGAAGTATTCTTCTGCATCACGCAAACGAATTTGCACTATATCTGACTATGGAAATACACCTCCGCCTGCGTGAATATAATTCAGTGGCGGATCAGGGGGTGTACTTCAAAAAAAGTGCGCCACAAATACTTTTAAATATTCAGAATCCTTTGTCTAAATCTAGCTCTCAATTATAATAGGTTCTCTCCTGCACCTTAGACAATATCGTATCTTCAGTGGTTTAGCTAACTACAGATTGGACTGCAACTGTTGGACTGGCAGTATAGAAATGGGGATAACAATGCAAAAATAACTCATCAGTTGTTGCTACAAGTCAAGGAGTGCTTGTAGGACTTCAATTATTCTGGCTTCTAGGATTGCTCAAAATATAAATGCATCTAGATATTCTATTATCCGACTGCAGTTCGTTGCCAGCAATAGTTTAAGACCTATTTCCTAAATGTGATGTTAATTTCCATTGTAATTTCTAAGGTTAACTCCCTGTGTATTTAACCAACCCCTTAAATGACCGTAAAATCAAACCACAATTCATTTGAGGAAACTTAGTAATGATAGAGAAATCAATGAAGGTGAGCAATTTAAGATCGTTTTTGTTGTTTGTTAGTGTTTTAGGGCCCTTCGACTTCAGTGGTCGTTAGAGCCCAGAAAGGCAGTCATACCATGGTGGGGTGTAAAGGGCCAGCCCACCATTGTGACATTAAATAAGGATAAAAGCCCAATAAAAGCAACAAGAAAATAGAAAGGCCTAAGCCAAAATAGACACATAAATACAGACAAAAGCCAAAACCGACATAAAGATAAAAAGGTAAAAGCGAAGACAGACACATAAGAAGAAGGCAAAGGCCAAAACCGACACAAACATAAAAAAAGGCGAAAACAGACACTTTAATAAAAAGGCAAAAGCCATAACGACCACGGAGGTAAAAGGCAACACGCCAAAAGATAATGAAAATTAAAAGGCCAAAAAAAGGATACATGAATAAAAGCCCAGAGCAATTTCAGACATACTTGAGGAAAACGAGCAAATGCTGGAGAAAGCGATATGATAAGGTAGTGTGAGACGGAACTGGTCCTTTCATCAACATAGGCAAATAAAGAATTCTTAAAATTTCATCATCTCGATTTAAAATGTGTATTGAAATACCATTAAAACTTACTTCATAATTGGTATCATTACCAGTAACTAATACATAGAACTGAGAACCAGACTGAAAACAAAACAAATGATCAATTACATACAAATATAAAAGTAAGTTGTAACATTTCATTTAACTACCTTCTTTTGTAAGCTTTCTTTAAGAAAAACATCTCCTGTTATTGAGTCTATACGAAAGAACTTGGAGCCATCTAAATACAGACTTGGCTTCAAACCAAAAGTAACTCTGTCATTTTCAGCATCGGTTGCCTCAACAGTCTCTATTTTTGTGCCTGTTATTAAAGATTTAGAAATCAATCAAAATCAAGTAAAGCTTTCGTGATTTGCGTTGTGTGCCGTCACCACGTACCCACTTCTTCATTTTCAGAAATCTTCCAATTTCGTTGGAGTTTTAACAGAGGTGGGGTGTTATGACCAGATAAAGCAATTCCTAGAATTAAGAAAGATGTATTATAATTTTTACAATTTTATGAGTATAAATAACAGCTTTGTTCAAAACTAAAAATTGTGTATAAGTGTTGTGCTCCAAATTGTAGAGGGAATTACCATATTTTCATGCCAAATCACCACTCCACTTTTACAGGCCGCTGAAATTCAGTTTAACCTTCCGTCAGGCGCAATATTTTTTCAGACGAAAGCGGACACAATGTGCCTGTGAAGCGCACACTTTCTAACGACGTTTTTAAATATCAAAAATATTTTTATTCCTTAAATTATTTCTCTCCTAATATAGTAGACTCCTTTGTAAACAACTTAAAACAAATATGGTTGAGTTTACTAAGAAAAAAGACTGGACTATTATATTTTGCTCATTTGAATGCAGGTTGTTGCATGAGCAAATTATGTGACCTGGTCCATTGAAGGCAATGGGATTAAAGCTGGTCAAAACTGATGACACCATTTATTGCTGTGGTTAATTCCAAAACTAATACTGGGAGGTTATTTGTGATGTAGTCATATGAAACTACTAGGCAACAGCAGTAGAACAATCAAGTGGTTTAAGCAAGAGGCACAAAAATCTGAATGCTGTGCCTGAGAGATCAAATGTGCCTGACGGAAGGTTAATGTAAAAACTTATTAATATAAGCCACACACGAATATGGGCCACAGGACAGTATGCCCTTTGATGTCAAAGTACAGTTATATAATCCTGCAGCTTCCCAACTTATTTCCAAGCTACATAGTTACTTTCGTCATTCAAGCATTAAAACCGTCTTTTGCTGGTTTTAACCTCATGTCTGTGTAGGCTTACATTTATGTGAAACAACGATGAGAATAACGGCCTAAAATTGTATTCGTTACGGTGCAACAAGCTGCAAGATCTCCAATTATAACACTCTTCAACGACTGTAAAACGCCTATAGAAACACGTTGTCTTTCTATCCAAATTGCCAGTTAGGCTAACTCATCAAAGATAAAGAGGCTTGCTTGAATAGACAAATGAAAGGAGCACTCTTAAATGCTTTTGAGACCAAGATGACTGAGATACCAGAATATATAGTAACTTCAAAAGCAAGTCACATCTTCCTGTTGGAATCAATAATGTTAATTATCATTCATTATCATCATACCCTTATCCCGCCTGTGGCAGGGTCAGATCTGTGGGTTCTAGCCTTCCACTCCCGTCTACCTCCCAATAGATCCCCGTCCACCCCACACACTGTCATATACTTATGAACAACCTGCTCCCACGTCTGCTTTGGTCTCCCCCTGGCCTGGATGCTCCCAACCACCAGCATTCCTGAAATGGACCTGACGACCTCCTCCTCGTTCCCTCTGAAATGAAAACACCAGTGAAAAGCCAAAGTGTTTTATTTGGAACATGTAGGTACACATTCCAGCTATTTCTCTAGATAGTCACCTCTCCAACTGAGAAATTTGTCCTAGCGTGGTAGCAACTTTCCTATACCCTTGTCATTGAAGGTAGCCGCCAGTCCTTTCAGCCAACTCTGTACAGTGGTCGGCAGCGCGTTTGGGTCAAATTTCTGTCCTCCTATCAGCGTTTCATGTTAGCAAAGAGAAGATAGTCGGAGAGAGTCAAGCCCAGGCTGTATGGTGGGTGCTGAAAGACTAGCTAGGAGGACAAAAGTTTGCTAACATGAAACGCTGGCTAGGACAGAAGTTTCACTCAGACGAGCTGCAGACCAGTGTACAGAGTTGGCTGAAAGGACTGGCGGCTACCTTCAACCACTTCTCTACATGTAGAGCAGTGGTGATCAAATTTTGGGTACATACGTAAGATCTACTTTTTATCATGAAAATGTGTCACAATGGACTTGTCATATACATAGTCAAAGTGGAGAGGGGAGGTCGAACCTAGAACCACTGACGCAGACCTAGAATCCCTACACTACCGAGGCAGGTCTTAAGTCAACACATTGCAAGCCATCGACCAATTGGCGTTGTGATCGACTTGTTGGCCACCACTGATGTAGAGGATGATGAATATTCTGTAATGCAGAGACCAACTCACGAATACAAAAGAAATGAAGAAAATGGTGAAACGGGAAGTGTGGTAATAGGAAGAAAGATGGCACCCAAGAGGAAGGTGAAAAATACTGCAATGTAAAAAAAAAAAGCAACTCCTAACCCTTTTCCTGCCTATGGCAGGGTCGGGTACCCATTTGTCCCTCTGAATGGACACATGGTTTCTGCAGCCAGTTGCCAGCCAAAGCTGCATTCCTACGCTTATTTATCGTCCGTCTAGTGTTCGTTGGGGAATGCTACCGACGCCAGGGGGCGAGCTCTTACACCTGGAAATTTTGCCTCATCTACCCGTTGCGTAGTAGAGAGGGTCCTTTTACGTGCAAGCGCCATCGTACACCCACACGGGACCTCGGTTTTACTTCTCATCCGAAAGAAGGCACACTCGCGGCTTCTCTCTTGCCCGAAAGAAGCCGACCCACCATGGTCCAGTATCGAACCTAGAACTACTGGCGTAGTTGCCGAGTGAGCTAACCACTACGCCACCACGGTGGGGGAAAAATACTGCAATGTATTGTGTGGAATTCATATTCGCTTTCTACACTGAGAATGAGAGCATGCGTTCTGACATACCGTAATTATTCTAATAAGCGGCGCGCCGTTTATTTATTTTTTTTTTTTCAAAGGCCTTTTCGTTGCGCCGTTTATTATTTTTTTCAATTTATAAATGGAAACTTTTTAGCCGGACAAGTTGATTTCATTAATTTTGATTTTTGCTGACGCCACTCTCGAATCTGAATTTATTAGCAAAATGAAATTGAGAAAAATAACACAGGTCTACGATGAAAAAATTGTCTTCAAAACAATTATTGTTTTTTACAGTTTTATGGATACTGATTACTAGAAAAATAATTAAAATATTCTATAACATACAGTTTAATCAAAAATTCAATTTTCAGAAATTATTCATGTTATCATGTATTCCTATGTGTTCATGAACTTATTAATGTTAGATGGTCTATATAAATACAATCCAAGAAATAGTATGTTATTATTTATGGTGGACTATTGTCTAAATGTCCCTTTGACAGGATAGCTTGGCCCTAGAAATAGGTGGCTGAGGGATGATAGGGTTGTTGGCCATTCATAAAGGAAAGGGACAGTGGTGGATCCAATAGCAGATCAAGGGGGAGCACTTCAAAAAAAAAAAGTGCGCCCCAAATACAGTATTTTTAAATATTCAGAATCCTTTAATATAAATCTAGCTAGCAAGTACAATAGGTCATCTGCTGCCCCTTACACAATGTCCTATCTTCAGTGGTTTAGCCAACTACAGATTGGATTGCAACTGTTGGACTTGCAGTATAGAAATGTGGATAGCAATGTTAAAATGCCTCATCAGTTGCACCTTATTTAGGCGCTGAGGAGTAGCAATTGCTGCATTGCTCCCCCCTTTGGATCCGCCCCTGGAAAGAGGCATTTGTCACTATCTAGGTAGCTGGTGTTCAGCAGATCAGACAAAACACTATTGCACTGGTTGGTGGAGGTTGTACATGAGGAAATGGTGGTGTGTGGGGTGGACGGGGACCTGTTGGGAGATAATTGGGAATGGAGAGATGCAACTCAGACATGAACCAGCCACAGCAGGGAAAGGGTATGATGATGAATGGATGAGTGTGGTATGGTCATGTAATGTGAAGAGGAAAGCAGAAGCATGGGGGAAAACCAACACAAACTTGGAATTAGTTTGGAGGTAGATTGTAGTGGTAAGGGTGGATCAGGGGAAGCGCTTCAAATAAGTGCACTCCAAATATTTTAAAAATATTCAGAATCCATTGTTACAAATCTAGCTAGCAATTCAACAGGTGCTCTACTGCCCCTCAGGCAGTGCCCTCTCTTCAGTGGTTTAGCCAACTGTGGACTGCACTGCAACCGTTGAACTGGCAGTATAGAAATAGGGATAGCAGTGTGAAAATGCCTCATCAGATACAAAGGTGAATCATGGATCAGTTGAAATGTGTGCCCCATTGAGGCACTGAGGGGGAGAAATTGCTGCATTGCTCCCTCTCCTGGATCCGCCACTGTCTGGAACCCACTGGCCAAACCCCTGCCACAGGTGGGATAAGGATTTGATGATAAAGCATAAGATGTTACTGTTGTGTGGGGCAGCAAATGCATGAAACAGGCGTCTTCAAATGTTCCACACAATGGATATTTGGGTTGATATCGAAACGAAAGGCTGGCTGCCTAAGGTTGAAAAACTATAATAAAACAATAGATAAAGACCATCCATGGGCCATTATGCATCAAGAAATATGATAGCTTCAGAAAAACCTGCATGTCAAAACGTGTGTGCCTCAATTCCATTTCATTCAATATGTGTACCCTTGTTATTGAACAATGTGGAACTTTCTAGATATTGACGTAAGGGTTAAAGGGTGTTCTCAAGTAACTCCACAAGAGGAAAATTAAATCATTATGTATTCAATCATTACTAGACCTATAACATAAATTTAAAGTATGTATTTGTGGAGTGATAAAATGAAAATCGAAACATCACAATACTACAATTTCCTTTATTTCTTCCAAACTATGAAAATGTTTTGAGAGAAAACCTTACGTGATAGAAAAAAATGAATTGCGTTTTTGGACTCAGCACACCTATTAATATAAAAATCAGTTATCGAAAGTAAAAGAATTTTTAAAAAGTATTTTTTTTGCAGGCCTGTGTAATCAATGGTTCATTAAAAATTTAAATCCTTACCCTATATTTAGATAACGGTCAAGGTTTACCCACAGGACAATTACCCTCATTCTCAGCTGCAGAAATTCCCAAAAATTCAAATGCTAAAGAATGCTTTCTCTTTGAAACTTTTCTTTCAACAATATCTGCAATAAAGCTTAGTTTACACGAGCAAACAACTTGCGCAAGTACTAACGATGGTAACTTGTGCAAGCATTTACGTGAGTAGCGAAAATGTGTGCAGTTGTGTCTGAAAAATACTATCTGGAGAGCACCTGCCAGCAAAATATTATTGCACTGATGTTTACACCATACAGTGGATATTGTGATTGCTTGCTTGCATTGCTCAGAAACAGAAAAATATCATTATAAACAATTTGAACAATTTTAATGTGGTGGTTAAAGCGTTTATTAGAGGGCGCCGTTTATTAGAATAATTACGGTACGTTACATCATTCTGTTAATTTAAATTTTTAATTAAATGTTTGATAGGCGTTTATTTTGTAAAACAAAAATAGAACAAGTTGCGTTGGGTGCGGTCAAGTTACATTGGTTGTGGCCAAGTTGCGTTGGACACACCAGTTTTCGTAAGATCAATGAAGTTAAGCAGCACGAACACACGTTAGTACCAACGAGGGTGGTTGGTAGAAAACGTTGGGTGCTTCAAATTACCCCTCTTCTACATCCTCGACATCTACTTCCTCTATTCCCGCGAGCAGCCTTCTAAGAACAGCAGCCTTCTTCTTACTCCCCAACCCATTAGTGTAACAAAGAAACAGTTCCTTTAGCGATTTTGTGGCGGATGCACGTTTTTATTATTGCTCCTCTCAAACACATCATTTCTTGTTATTTAATATTAGTTTTCAAGTTTAATTAAATAAGTTGTAGTATTGTTACACTTGCATCAACATTTCTTCCTTGAAACAAAAAAGAGTTAATTCTGAGAAACAAAATATTAATCAGAAGTTAAACTGGACACGTATATATTCGTTCGTTCGTGTTTTAGGGCCCATCAACTTCAATGGTCATTAGGGCCCAGAAAGACAATCACCATGGTGTGGGGTGTAAGTGGCCATCCCAACATGGTGAAAATAAATAAGGGCAAAAGCCCAATAAAATTAACAAAA
>JAAFCE010008833.1:4599022-4639203 GCA_013389805.1 Trigoniulus corallinus
AAAAAAAAAAAAAAAGAGACTGCACAGACACTACTTTAATGCGACGATTATTGGGTATTAGTAGTACCCAGTCTTCCCAAGCGGCCACCCATGTAAGTACTACCTGGATTGCGTTGCTTAACTTCAGTGATCAGACGACAACTGGTGTATCCAACGCAATAAGCCACTCCCGATTGTTCTCAGGTAGTATATCTCCAGTACCTCCATATCTCCGTACCCTCTACGGTGGAGCGCTTGTTATTCTGATATTTGTAGACATCTTTCAGTTTTAAAGGCCCAGTCAAACAGAACGTCGTTATAAAAAGTCATTTACCGTTTGTGGAACTACAGGAGTTAAAGGTGAAATATGTCTATAAACTCAACGTGGCACACTAACGCTGCATTAGACGTCGAACCCCAACATCGTGGGCGCTCTGTATCTTGGAGGACTGGAGGTAACTTATATTGGGGGTTTTATCACTATGTAACGTATTAGCTTACGCTACGTATGTGCATACGTTTGAGTGTAGGCTTGGCAAATCGCATATACGCTGTTTTCATCTGCTTAACGTGAAGTAAGTTTGAAAGAAACGTCGTAAGAAACAAGACTCTGAATATGATGCACTTTGCTGTGGTATCCATTATCGTGTACATTACCGTCAACTGCATCCTCCTAAATGCCTACATGCTGTGTTGGAAAGCCAAAATACAGCTGACATGATGAAGTAACTGGATGTACCCTAATGTAACCATTGGATACCACAGCAAAGTGCATCATATTCAGAGCCCTGTGGCTGCACCTAGGAACTTAGATCCCAACGCAAAAGGGACATCATTCTTTATCAAAAAAACCTGCTCCTTCTAATGGTACCATTGAAAACCAAATTGGAAATGACGCATTCTGAAATATTTTGGACTGAAAGTTGGCTAATTTTCCATGCAAAATGTTTTTCAGTAATTTTCATTTAGAACATCTCTGGATATATAAATACAACAAAGTTGCAATTTATACCAAGATTAATATAGTGTGCATTGTACATAACTGCAAAATATCAAGACATATAGATATCTTGCTGCTGAGCAACTGGTGTCCAAACTTGGGTTGAAATTTGTCATGACAAAATTTGGTGGTGATTTTGGCTTGGATAGATAGCTGAATGGCCAACAGTACTGCTTTCTTGATCATGCTACTACATCCTGCACTAAACGTTAACCTAGTATGCCAAATTTCATACTTATCCGGCAACTGGAACTAATTTGACAAGGGGTCAAAGTTGGTCTTTTTTTTGTGGCATGAGCATGTTTATGACATGATAACCCGTTGAACATATGCTGTAACTTCTTAACTACAGCATAGTCAGCTCTAATATTTTACATAGTTTCATTCTAGGTCTAGGGTTACTTTATTACCAAAATTCATCAGATGTGGAGAGGGTCGAGAGGGAGTCTTATGTGAGGTTTAGGTGATTTGACATGGAATGACCCATAAGCCTTCTCCAAGTCGATAAAGATGGCGTGGAGATCTTTCTTTGCTGCCCGTTACGTTTCTATCACTTTAGGCTTATACAGTTATACTGTATATCGTCGGCTCAAATTTCTTTCATTGTGGTAATATTCCTTCTCCAAAGCCTGTGGAGAGCTCCTTCAGCTTGGAATTTTCTGATTTACACACTGCATGTAGAAAAGGGTTGTTTTACGTTCAAGTGACATCGTATTCACCAGACGGGGCGGGGCCAATGTTTTACTTCCCATCTGATGGAAGGTTTACTCGGGTTCTGATTTTAAGTCATGGCAAGACATGAAAGTGATGTCCACATGTAAGATAATAAGCGCATCAAAAACGCACTTTGCAGAATTTAGTAAAATCTCGTATGGAAGAGTAGTATACAAGCCACCCCAGGCACATATACACCTGGGAATCGTTGCGTAGTAGGGAGAGTTCTTTTACGTGTAAATGCCGTTGTGCACCGCACAGGACCTTGGGTTTACTTCTCATGCGAAGAAGTCAACCCACCTCAATCCAGTATCGAACTTGGGACCACTTACGCAATAAATCGATAATATATCTCAATTAAAAAGATGTGAAAATTCCAAAATAAATTAAATGACAAACTTGATATAGTCTGTCGATCAAGATTCTAACTTGATTGTACTTAACACAATGTGAAGAGAAGTAGCGTTATTTATTTTCACGACATGACATCACCTACCTTGGGTACGCTACGCACTAAGTTTAATTATATAAGTACAGCGTGTGCCAGGATATGTCGTGTGGCAAAAGTTCACTGGCCCTGGCCTACATATCCTGCATCCATCGTCGCACTGTAGTGATGGAAATCTCTCTCTCTGTCCCTCTTTCTCCCTTCTCTCTCTCTCCCTCTCTCTCTCTCTCGCTCCCTATCTCCCTTCCTCGGCCACTCCCCATGAGCCCCCTTAGTACGCCACTGCTGTCTATATCCAGTATAGCTCTAGTTGTGGTTTGCTTGAAAAAATAAAATTGTTTTATTTTGAACTTGTGCGTCTTTCATTTACGTAGTTTGGGTTCTCTCACTTCACTGGACCCTTCCAACGTTTCCTGTTTGAGGTTTCTCTTCTACGGTAGCAGTATGTTTGTTGTCCAGTGACGGACAAGTGGTTAAAAACTGGAAGGATTTCTGGAACAAGAACTTGTTCCTAAAACATTCCATATTATACGGTATACAGGGCTACCTCGGTTCACGAACATAATCCGTTCCTTGGCTCTGTTTGTGAACCAAAAAGTTCATGATCTGAATCAATTTTTCCCAGTGTAATTAATATAAATCCGAAGAATACATTTTTGGTCCTGGAAAAATTTTACAATGTTATGTGTTGAAATACAGCAATACAGAAAGGAAATAAATATAAGCATGGCCACCACACAAACAGCACTTTAATGTTTAGCTTAATTTCCTTTTGCAGCTATAATTTCATTTAGGATTTTTAACACCGCCTTCACTAACACTTTTCACTTTTTTGAGAGCCATAGCAAGGGATATATTTAATTAAATAAAGAAAAACTAAAATATCAACAATTGTTGTTAGGACTCTACTGGTGGGGTAGACCGGCATCCCCCCACGGACAACTCAGCCAATATTTCCTGCAGGTTCCAGAAGTCCGGCTGGAGTGCCTCCATCAGAGCATGTTCAGTGGACTCGCAGACCCGACCCTGACACATGCGGGATAAGGGTATGATACCAGAGATGGGTGAACTGGGTTGATGCTGGGGGTGTTGCTGTGTGCAGCGTTGTGGGCGCTCCATGCATTTGTGTTCATGAACCAAAGCATAGTTTGTGATCAAAAGCAAAATTTGTTTGCAAACGGTGTTTTTAGATGGAGACGTTCGTGATACTAGGTTACACTGTATTTGCTTACAGTAATTTCTGTGTGTGTTTAATTCTTCAATATTTCTTGAACTAAATAGGGGCTCCGGCGAATGAACTGGCTGCCAGGTAAGGGTTCCTGACTCCAAACGGGTTGAGAACTGCTGCATTACAGTACTGGGGATTCTTTCACGTTCAACAGCTTTAACTTCGCATTCACAGAAGGCGCATACTGGGTTTCCTTCTCTTCTGAAAGAAGTCATCGGTAACAGCCAGGATCGATCCTGCAAGCATGAACGCGCAGGTCATGTACGCTACTACTGCCGAGGAGGGTTCGCATAATAAAGGGTGGAGTCAAACTAGGGCACGAATGCAGTGACGAGTTAAAACAATAGTACACCTAATGATTAATTGCAGAACTATCAAAGCAAGGGCAGAGTGGGGATTTGTGCAGCCAAGAGCGTCAGAGCGTGGAGGAGAGATTTCAGGGGAGGGGCAATGTTCCAGGAATTGGGTAACTTGTGCGCTGCATAGCACAAATTTCTTTTGTTCACTGACTTTTTTGTCTTCTTTTCGATTCCATGGGATGAGGTCAGTGCCCCGGCCGCCCATGTTTGTCACCAAACCTCCACCGGTCATACCGAAAACCGATTACTGTAATCTTTTAACCCATCGACATGAATATAACAGTTCTCACTAATCACCCACTTGATGTGCGCATAGGGCTAGGATACAAGTAACTTCTAACCCTCTTCCCGCCTATGCCAGGGTGGGGTACCCATCTTGTCCCTCTGAGTGGACACACGGATATGTATCGTGCCCCTATGCTATGTATCGTCTTTCTACTGTTCATTGAGACATTCTACCAAAGCCAGGGGGAAAGCGCCTAATAGAGAGGGTTCTTTCTAATGCAGATGCCATCGCTTTTACTTCTCATCGAAAAGAAAGCATGCTCAGGGCTTACTCTCACCCAAAAAAGCCAACCCACCTTCAGTACATTATCAAAGTAAAAACTTCTGAATCAGTTATGGAGAGTGCTACCCACTGGTCCATCAAGGCGAGCTTTTGCATATCATTAGGCTACAACTTATATATTAGATAGTTAGGGCAGATGACTTAAACATAACCGTAAAACTTAACCCTCAAACGACAAGGCGACGTGTTAGGACAATTTAAACAAGTAGGTGTCATGTACGACACCTATCTCTTTTTGGTTTCTTTCTTACCCAAAATTAATTACATTTTCACAAAATAGTTTGAATGATTGAAGACAACAATATCCCATTTGAAAATGCTGAAAACGGATGCAATTTTCAATGCAATAAAGTTTAATGACAATTCAGTCCATACAAATGTTAACAAAAACATGAAGAAGGGTGAGGACACCCTTGGGCCTCAAATATAACGAAGAGGTATACACCCTATCGAGTCAAATCCCCCCTCAGAAAATCCTGGTTCATGCTATCGACAGTCATATCCCCCCCCTTCAGAAAATCCTGGCTATGCCACTGGTGGGGACACATATAACTACCTCTATACGTAGCTCGAGAGTGTGTAGGAGGGTATATGACGTGTGAGATTGTATCAAAGGTGATTCAGAGAACATACAGTATGTGCAAATAAAGACTGTAGGTGTCTCACATGACACAGACTAGTCGCCTGAGGGTTAAACAATACAATTTATGTCGTCAAAATCTTTTAAGTAATGTTCATCTGCTACACTGTGCATAAAAAATAGCAGCAGCATCGATGCTTAAAATTACCAATGTAAAATTTGATGCATGCACATGATGCTAACTTGTGTCCAAATTTTAAAAATCAAGTGGTGTCGATAAAGACAGGGCATAAAACACATTGATGTGTAGGGCAACAGTGGGTTTCTTTTAATTAATATCTTTATTTTTTATTAGATGATAAACGGAATTTTCAGGTTAGGTGACGTGTGTGAGTGTTTGTGTGCTGTCTTCTGCTCCAAAAAATTTGGCCTCTTTAAGATTATTTCCAACTTAGAAAAAAAACGCCTTTGTAAAGGCGCTAAACCCATAGTTCTGCAGTAAGGTAGGGCTGTGCATGTGTGGGGTGTGTTTGCAGTGTGAGGAAGTTGTTTTGGGGTTTTGGCTGCTAAGCTTAACCTCATGGCATTTCTGGCTGATACCATTTGCTGTAGTGCAGTGTGCCTTCTACTCAGTCAGTCGCCACGTGGTGCTTGCAGTGGGGCACCAACAGTTGACAGCAACAGTTTCCTTTTCTCCTTGTTGTGGTGATTACTATTATTGTTATTGTTGCTGTGGTTATTGGTTGTGTTTTGTGCCTGCTGGGGACATGCAGTACTAGAACTGCATGCCTTTGGCTTAGTGTAAATGGTGTTTAGTCAGGTGAGTGTGAGACCTCCACTCACTTGGGTGCCCCAACTCAGAACTGTTACACAAATTAAAGGGGTCAAGCTGAGGTTAGGAACCTGGAATGTGGGGACCCTCTCAGTGAAAACGGGATGTTAATAACAGGTTGATGTTAATAACAGTAGTCTGGCAGGGCATTGGGCTCAACCTGATCAGTGCATATGCCCCCCACACAGGCCTGGGTGATACAATAAGAGATGCTTTTTGGAGGGATTTTGATAGAGATTCAGATAGTGAAGGGCAGGATCTGCCAGAGAATGGGAAATGAACACCTAATTATTGGGGGTGGGGGACTTCAATGGCCTCATGGGAATGGATGGGTTGGTATATGAAGAGGTCCATTTGGGATGTGGACATTGCCTGGTCAGCCCTGCAGGCCAGAAAATCCTGGAGTTTGCCCAAGCACACAGTCTTGCATTAGCCAATACGTGGTTCAAAAAGAAGGAGAAGCACCCCATCACCTTTCATTCCCCACAGGGGATGTCCCAAATAGACTTTTTCATGGTAGAGCAGCAACATAAGGCAGAGATCTGAGACTGCTCCCCAGCAAAGATTTCCAGAAAGACAGTGGACATAAGTTGCTCATGCTAGAAATACTAATGAAGGGGGCAGTCAGGTGGGATGCATGGAAAGGAGAACCAGTCATTAGGTGGTGGTAGTTGCCATCTGACTCAGAGGAATTCAGGCAGGAGATTTCTTGCCAGGCAGACTGGGATTGGAAAGGGTCTGCTGATGACATGTGGGACAGGGTTGCCAGGATAATCAGGCGACGTGGAAAGAAAATGTTTGGTATGGCAAGAGTTGGAGGCAATCCTCAGGGTAGGCAGTCATGGTGGTGGAATGAGGAGGTAGAAGTGGCCATCAACAAAAAAAGGTGGCAGGACATGGGAGACTAAAGATAAAAGACCGCCTATATTCAGGCAAGGAAGAATGCTAAGAGGACCACTGCCCTCATCAAACACCAAAAGTATGAGGCGCTATATGACAAGTTAGGAACAAAAGAGGTCAAGAAAATCGTTTTTAGACTGGCCAAGACCAGAGATCAAACTAGTAAGGACATAACCAGGGCCATACCGGTCAAGGATGGGATTGGTAGAGTCCTATTTCAACCAGGAGAAATGACCAAGAGAAGAGAGGAGTACTATCATGGCCTCCTAAATGCTGCCAACCATGAAAGGACCATGGAGAGCTACCCAGTCACCCCAGAGGCAGCCGACAGGGTGACAGAGGAAGAAATAGTCTGGGCCCTCCAAAAGATGGAAGGATGCAAAGCAGTAGGCCCAGAGAAGATTCCCAAGGATATTTGGCATATCCTGGGGCCACAGGAGTAACATGGCTAACAAAGTTCTTCAATAAGTTAGCAAGTGGAGACAGAATGCCATCAGTGTGGAAGGAGAGCTGGATAGTTCCACTGTTCAATGGCAAAGGTGACGCCCAGGATTATTATTATTTTATTATTTTTATTATTTTATTACATGCTAATGAAAACAAAAACTGACATTAAAGAACACATCTCACTGATGAATTTAAAGGCAATACAATAAAGACAATACATTTTTGGATAAAAGATTTATCTAATTCCAGACATGTGGGAACAACTTCCTCTTAAAGTGGGAACAGCAGTTTCTGCACCGATACTGAAAACACATGAACACAAATGAACGCACTTCAAAAGGGAGGGCATTCCATCATCTAAATAAAACATATGGAAATAGCCTAGCTCTCAAATCCAAACATGGGCTGTGGGGGGGGCTCGAAGCAGTAGCGGTGGGTGTTCAAAAATCGTCTCATGAGCAAAAAACCTCACTTATACAATGCACAGGGTGTGCTTCATTCCATAAAGCACAGGCAATTTCTAGCACTTGAAAGCAGAGAAGAAAGGATGAGAGTGGGAGCAAGCCATGTCCTATACACCTAGCAGTGACAGAGGTCCATAGAGGCATACCCAGTAGTACCCTCAGGATCGTATTATAGGCAACTAGAAGAGGATGCAATTGCATTTTTGTAAGCCCTGCGAAGAAAGGGGCAGCAAAGCGAAGTGGAGAGAGAACCTTGGCATGGAAAATGAGAATAAGTTTCTTAGCATAATTGGCTTTAGGTGCTTGAACAGAAAGACCAAAGAATTCAATTTGGATAAGATCTCATCGCAATAATGCAGAATTTTTAGGGTTGAATCAAATGTTACCTCAAGGAGTTTAAGGGGTTGGAAGCCATTCTCAAGGCAACCATCTGGTTGCTTATCGGAGAAAATTATAAACTTAGTCTTTTGTGTATTTAACTTCATAGATGTGGAAGAGTACCACTGGGAAAGACTCTCCAATACCGGTTTAATAAGAGTGAGGGCATCTGGGCTTTGATCCAGCTTTATAGGATGGCCCAGAAAGTTATCATCAGAATAGGACCACCGTCTCCAATCCAAAATGTGTGAAGGAAGATCATATGTTGCAATATTTAAGAGGAATCCGGCCTAATATGGAACCCTGTGGAACCCTGGAATGCAGGTATACTGAAGAGGAGGTAGACTCAATACTTGCAGAACGTAACTGCAGATAGGACTTAAATAGGTTTACGACATAGGAGTTTGAAAGGACCCTAGACAGTATTCGAATCAGATGACCATGGTTGACTGAATCAAACGCCTTCGAGACATCAGTCTTCAGTAGGAGATATTTATTCCCAGTAGCAAGGAAGGAAGATACCATACCCAATATTGAGAACAAGACATATGATACAGAAACTGAAGGGCGAGAACTGTATTGTGAATGAGGAATTACAGATAAGTGGAAACTAGAGGCATCAAGCTAATGAGAACTTCTATGAAGCTCTGGGAAAGAGTTGTTGAAGGTTGCCTCACACAATGCACTACTGTCTGGGGTAATCAATTTCGGTTTATGCCTGGTAGGTCACCAATGGAGCCAATATTTATCCTAAGGCAGATGATAGAGAAGTATAGGGCAGCAAAGAGGGATTTGTTTTTTTGTTTGTTTGAATTTAAGGTCCCGTCAACTATGAGGTCATCAGAGACACGTCCACTGTATAGTCAGACTTCAGTGATCAGACGAGAACTGGTGTGCCCAATGCAACTCGCCGCTCCCTAGCAAAGAGGGACCTCCATGCGATATCCATTGATGTGGAGAAGGCTTATGATAGTGTTCCTAGACAGGTAGTACAGAATGTGCTACGAAGAAAAGGGGTTGATGAAGGCCACATTACACTAGTGCAAGCTGGATATGTATGGCGGTTCTATCGTGAGGGTGAGGATGACTTGGGGTAAGACAAGAAGCTTGAAGGTTTAGGTGGGCGTGCACCAAGGGTCAGCACTTAGCCAATACTTATTTACTCTAGTCATGGATGAGCTGCAGTTAGGAGTAGGGGAATGGGCCCCCCAGTGCTTGATATTTGCTGATGATGTGGGAAAGCTTGCAGAGTACAAAGAAGAGGCAAAAAAGGGCCTACAAGAAATCCAGTTGGCTATGGAAAAGGAGGGCCTGAAGGTGAATATGAAAAAGATGGCATACCTAGCTTTCAATTGCAGTGGCCAGGGACCAGAGATCGAGTTTCACTCAAGACGTGAGGTGAAACCAGCAGTGTGGGAGTTTAGATACTTAGGATCAGTCTTCCAGGTAAATGGGGAAATGGACTCGACACATGGAGACAGGTAAGTAGAGTCCTATGCAACCGCCAAGTGCCTATAATGCTAAAAGGCAAACTCTACAGAACTGTGGTTAGGCCAGCTATACTGTATGGCTCAGAGTGTTGGGCTGTGAAGAAGGACCATGAAAGAAGAATGCAGGTGACAGAGATGCCAATGCTGCGCTTCATGAGTGGGGTGTCACGAGCTGGCAGGATCCAAAACGACCATGTTAGAGGTAGTCTGGGGTGGGAGACATCGCTGAGAAGATGAAGGAAAACAGGTTGAAGTTGTATGGGCATGCGATGAGAAGGGGGAGAAGGAACTAGTTAGGTCCATCATGGGACTGCAGGTGGTTGGGAGCACCAGGGGGAGGGGAAGACCAAAGCAGACGTGGGAACAGGTGGTGCAAAAGAACATTGGTGTGAGCGAGGTGGATGCTGAGTAGTTCATATGAAAAGAACATTGTGTGAATGGTTCAAATTGCTTGACAGTTTCAATGAAACTGACATGCTCAGTTGTGATACTTCTCGTCTCCAACCAGTTGCCTTTACATTGCATTGCAGTTTCATTGGTGGCAGAAGTCCATGTCATTAACATGGAACTAAAATGGAACTAAACTTCGATTATATTTCAGTCAAGTTGCAGTTGCGTTTTGGCAGTGGACAAAGGGCCTTATGCAGTGGCGTCACTAGGGGGTGTAGGCAGCACCAGGTGACACTACTCGCACCATGACAAATGGGGTGACACCAAAACAGAAGAAACAGAGCAGCTTTTTCGCACCAGGTGAAACCAACCCTAGCGACGCTTCTGGTCTTTTGCATGAGTTGAGTGAGTGATTCAGTCAGCAGTCTCATTGTGTAAAGTGGTCAGTGTTTGACGCGTCCACAAATCACACGTTGATGACAAAGTACCTTCTTGAAGCACAAAGTTACCTGTATTTTTATAACCAGCCAATTCCAAAAATTTAATTTTTATTATTATTATCATTATTAAATTAATAAATGGTGTAATGGTGTAAATGGTCATGGTAATGGTAAATGGTGTAAATGGGTAAATGGTGTAAATGGTCTCAATCATTGTATTGTTGATATTTGGCTCTTTTGACTGATGAATTTGCCGACCACAGGTTTAGAAAATGCAGCGAAAACATAAGCTGCCCCTGCTATAATGCTGCACCGCGAGGTAAAGGTGTCATGCAGGGCATACATGGCCACAGGCGTAATTCAATATTCTGCAAGTGCCACAGTGTGGCGCAGCAGTCTAGCAACACTACATTCAACTGACATGCCCTAACTCACTGGTGGCGAACATGTGACCCACCGTGCAATTTTAACCTTCAAGCGCTTGCATGGGCGGCAAATTGGCCGCCAAATTAAATAAAATTTTGTGCCACTGTAGCAGGACTGAATAAATGATTTGGACCACCTAGTATTCTCAAGTTGTATATTTGGTCACAACTTGCAATTAAAATTTTTTTTCCAACTCATGTCATTTTGGAGCAATTCGTTTTCAAAGTAGCTGGGGTTGTGGAGGATTACACAAACGGCCATTCTGCTGCCTCACAAGTTCATAGGAAAGTGGTTCCCCATAGCAGGATTTTTGGGGCTCCATGGCACAAAGCACTGCAGATCCATGGTCTGATTATCAGGGTCCCACTATTGGGGTTTGACCATTGTGGTCCAACTAGCAGGGGCCCACTGCCAGAGTCCCAGTATCAGTGCCCAAGTATCAGGGTCTGACTATCATGGTCCCAGTATTAGGGTTGAAGTATCAGGGTCTGACTATCATGATCCCAGTATCAGAGTGAAGGCATCTAGGTCCCAGTATCAGCTTCCCAGGATTAGGGTCCCAGAATAAGGGGCCCACTTTCAGGAGCCTACTATCATGGTCCCACTATCATAGTCCTAGGGTCAGAGTCCAAGTATCAGGGTCCCAGTGTTAGGGCCCGAGTTTCAGGGTCGGAGTATCAGGGTTAAGATATCATAGTCCCAGTATCAAGGTACCAGAATCAGGGTGACACTAGGTCACGTCTAGTTTAGTTTCTCATTTAATTTCGTTTATATCTGTTTAATTAGCTAGATTTGTCATGATGCTTTCTATAAACATCTAGTAAACTGCCATATGCAAAGAAAAATGAGAGGCGGCCAGTTGGCCACCTTGCGAGCTTAATGTCTTTCAAAATAATGTGAGCGCTTGAAGGTTAAGTGACCCGAGCGTGAATATCTAGTTTATCATCTCATAAACAACAGAGGTAACAGCAGGTTGTCTGTACGCAGACCCGACCCTGCCACAGGCGGGATAAGGGTAGTATGATGACGATGGTCTCCATATGCTATTTTAATAAACTTCATTCATTAGTAGGGGAAGTCTGCGTATTATCGCACCTAAGCATAATTTCGTACCCCTCATGATCTCGCCAATCAGATGCTGCTGCCTGGTGAAAACCGGCTCATTTGATGTCTGAACAATGCTAACAGTCTGATGAGAGCATTGATTAGATTAGCAGTTGCATTTAGCATGCATTAATTTTTGAAAGTTTTGAGAAAACCAAAAGTTTTTGATGACTACATCATATACTGATCAATCTTCTTAAAGATCAGTAATATTCTTAATCATTATAACGTAAATACAACCACATGATTATGTGGTGTAAGTAGATACAGCTGTAACGTTTTTTTCTATTCTTAGTTTAGCCTGTAAAGTTAGCCATATTGGAAAGTTGTGTTGTTCCTAATATCACTCTGTGCAATATTATGCACACTGTTTCATTTCATGAAACACTTATGCACACTGTTTCATTTCATGAAACACTTATGCACACTGTTCTACTGATTATAAAACCTATATTTTTGATTTCTGTTTGAACAGCTAATTCCTATTAACATGTAAACTATGGCAATATACAGTAAAACCCCGCTATAACGAATTTGTAGGGAATTGCAATCACATTCGTTATAGCCGGGAATTCGTTACAACCAGGAAAGCTGTTTTTATCCCCAGATAGCTAACCAGTAGTCTGTGATACTACCCCAAATATCAAGAAATTGTGGTTTTGGTAGTTCTGCAAAACATTTGGTTTCTAATCTTTGTCTACCTTCGTTTTTACCCCAATGAAACATTTCTGCATGTTTTTCTTACAATTTTAATGCCCGTTGATTTAGTTTTCTTACAGTTGGTATTCTCCCAGACTACTGGTTAGCTGTAATGACTGCCCTTAAGTATTGAAGGGCAGTCAGACATAGTGGTGGAATAATGCAATAGAGGGCAGCCACCAAAAAATAAAAGGCTGCATTCCCTAGGTGGATGGAGATAGGAGACTATGATTCTAAAATATGCTACAGGCAGACAAAGGCCACAGCTAGGAGGATTATTTCTTTGGTCATACTCCAGTAGTATGAGGTCCTCTATGATAGAGACAAAGGGGGAATAAAGGAAGAATGTAACCTGGCCAAGACCAGGGATAGGGCGATTAAAGATTTACCCTGAGCCATAACAGTGAAGGATAGAAAAGGTAGAGTCTTGTTTCATACTTCTGAGGTAAAGGGGGAGAGTATTTCTCCAGTCTATCTAATTCCTGCATATGGTAATGGTGGGGTGAATGGGGGATCATGGGGGAGATAGGCAGGTGTGTAGGGCTAGAACCTGCATACCCGACCCTGCCACAGGCGGGATAAGAGTATGGTGGCGATGATGATGATGCGAAAATGAACGTTTCTAATATCATCAGCCATTTGTGCATTCTGCCCTAGTAAAAAAAAAAGTATGACAAGGCATTCGTGTAAGTGGTGTTCAATTCAATATGTGTGACCATTGAGTGGAAGTTTGTGTTAAATCCATAAATAAAAATTATTTATAAGGTCCATCATTCGTTATATCCAACCAAATTATCCAAACTCTTATAACTTTTCATCATTATTACCAGGAAATTCGTTATATACAATTCATTATATCCGATATTTTTAATATACAAACTCCTATCCTTTTGCCGGGACCATGGACCCCATTCGTAACATCCAGGAATTCGTTACATCCGAGATCGTTATAGCGGGGTTTTACTGTATTGTATTCTTTGAGGTATTAGATTTATTTTTTTAGGCATGAAACGGCAATAATAAGTCTTCTAAAACTACGTGAAAGTAATTTGTTAACTTGAAAAATAACATTAAATATATCAAATTTTAAAAAGGGGAACGATTTTAGGCACAGTTCCCCTAATAATAATTTTTTTATTCGTAAAATTGAATAGTGCTTGCACCTGACCCACGACAACTTTTTATTTTTCTTTCGTGTTATTGTGACCTGACTTCAAAAAAGGATCGCCACCACTACCCTAAGTAAAGCTACGTAAAACGTATTCTTTGGTTTTCTCTTTCTTTGGCGTTTTTGTGCCCTGAAATGTGCCGTTGTTGGTGCGCCGCTAAATTTTTAAATTATTAAAAAGTTTGCCGTTATAAAAAAAGGTTGAGAAGCGCAGCCCTACTTCTTCATTTTAATGTCTTTGGCGTTAAAAAGTGCAGGTATCATTATCAATGTCGATTCTTACTAATTTCTTACTCAACTTCTTAACCATTTTCACTTCAAAAATGAAACCATTGCTTTCATTAGCAATTTTAATTTTTTCTTGATAAAAACAGGGCACGCGTTCGCCATTTTATTTTGTTAATCCGGATATTTGTATCTACCTTGTCGCACTCCATGAGCATAACCGCAACAGTGACGTAAACCCATTTTCGAACTATTGAAAATTAATGGTGATTAACCTTTAAAATTCTTAGATAGCACTAAAAACTATAAACAATTAATATCCATTTGAAGCAAGAGAGTAACCATCATATTCTAATTCTCTCAGAGAAATTCAAAATTTTGGTAGGAAGGCAATAACTTACCGAAAACTTCGCCAGCCAAAATTATCCAACAAACGTAGTACAACATTATTGTATCCATCGAATCACATACACAATGGAAGCGAAGCTGTTATTAAAGTTTAATCCTTTCGTTACTATTAATAATGTCATTCCTTCTTCCGTATATGCAAATCGAATTTCAGTTTTGGTACGAACTGGAGGAATTCAAAATTTGCAAAGTTCGCTCTTGTTTGCACAAACACACAGCACATTGGAATTCGACGTGTTCAACTCCCCTGCATAACTCAAAATGGTATTTTACAAATCTTATTCGTGACGGGGTGTTTTGGTTGTGTGTGTGTTTTTTTTTAAGCGTGACCTTCGCGTTGCTCCAAAACTTGATTTATATAAAAAAAAAAAAACTTGCTAAGCAACTATGCGGATCAGAAATCTGTATAGTGTGCGACAATGTAAGACGAGGAATTCACTTGAACTCAATTGCACTCAATTCATCAGTATTGGATAAAATGTCGAGTTGAAAGCCAGTTCAAAAGTGCATCGTGCCACTATCTACGTAACAATTTCCTGAAATTACTATAAATAATTCAGACTAAAATTATTATTTGTTACCTAACACTACCTACCCAGATGTGGTGTCTAATGTATGGCAGAGTTAGGGCAGAAGTTGCTGTAGAGACGAACCAAAAGAGTATCAAGGTGGGAACATAAACTTCCCGCGAGGAGCAAGTACCACAGACGTCCGGATCACAAATTCCAACCTTTCGTGCAGGGGATTAAAACCCCAGGGTCAGTGACTAAGAGGACGCTGGGCCGTTGCTATCATCCGTCCGCAATGTCACAGGGGTGCAGACCTCGGCTCCCGTGGCAATTTATGCATCGAGTGTCTTCTTTACGGTAGGCCGCCATCCCCCCACAGACAACCTGTCCAACATTCCTGCAGGTTCCAGACGCCTGGGTGGCGTGCATCCAGTCAGAGAATTTAATCAAGAATAGGCGCTAATCGTAGATTGGGAACGTGGAATGTAGGGACCCTTGCAGCTGAAAGAGGGGAAGTACAGTAAAACCCCAATTATCCGGAATCCATGGGACCAACCACGTGCCGGATAACTGAAGCACTCGTATATTGAAGGGTGTATCAAATGAACAGTGTTTCAAAAAGGATGAATACCCCTTCCCTGTACTACAAAATGCGCGAAAAATCCACATTTATCTCAACTTTTTTTAAGAACACATCAACAAATACACCTACTATACATGTCTTTTCCATTTACAACAGAATAGTCTTAAAAAATTAGTATTGAAAGGTGTGAATACAGGCGAAGTTATTTATTTGATTCAAAATCATGTCACTTTTGCACAATTTCCCACCCTTTGTCCTCCTCATCATACTGGTCTTTGGGCATAAAAAATCGTTAGAAACATTTTGATACAAAGTTATTAATGATGAGGCTACTCACAGGCAAGGAGATAGAGCTACCTGTTAGGAGGTGCCAGGGGGAACTTTTGGGGGCCATGTTCAAAAATATTTTGCAGGGCCTTCTGTGGGGGAAAAACATTTTATATTTTGATACATTATCATAAAGCCCGTGGGTTGGACCAGGTTCCAGAAAACGCACTGCAGACAGCTGTATAAGTGCATCAGTTGACATACTGTATATATATTTTTTGAAAGGTTGTGATAAATTTGAAGTTCTGGCTCAATTTCTAGAAAAAATGATAATGCATTCACAGTATTTCAAAGAAATATTTGCATTTTGTACATCTTGATATAAGAGAAATCCAGTATGTTTAGTACTGTATGTTATTTTATTAATATTAAGAGCAGTCATATATGTGAACACATTATACAGAATCCCTATTTTTGCAAACATCTTTAATATCAGTTTGCTATAATTTGATTTGTCTCACTTTGTAAACGTATTGCATTGCAATATAATTGTAAAATGATTCCCACTTGATGTACCATGAATTTTATAATAGTTTGGAAACATTTATTGCCATATTGGAAAGGTAGGCCCAAAGATTTAATGTCTCCCTATGACGTCAGAGTACCATTTCTCATTGCCGGATAAATGGTAATGCCGGATATCTGGG
The DNA here is from genome assembly GCA_013389805.1 of Trigoniulus corallinus. NCBI lineage: Eukaryota > Metazoa > Arthropoda > Diplopoda > Spirobolida > Trigoniulidae > Trigoniulus > Trigoniulus corallinus. The sequence continues at coordinate 4,615,336 of JAAFCE010008833.1, forward strand.
TGCCGGATAATGGGGGTTTTACTGTAGTTAGTATTTTAAAGCATAGGAGGATAACTGTAGCTTTTTTTTTTTTGCCAGAAACAAGGTGGAGTTGTTATCGTTGGTTGGTATTTTAGGGCCCCTCAACTACAATGGTTATTAGGGCCCAGGAAGACAGTCATAACTTGATGGGGTGTAAAGGGTATCTCGCAAAGGCTATTGGCTTCCGCCCTCTAATTGCCCATAATTCACATGCTCACAAACTCATGACTCATTGGTCATTAGGTCATCAGTCAAGAATTCATTAGTCATTGGTCTGGGGCTCAGGTTGTACATATTCACTGCTCAGGTGATGAAACTCTCTCCTCTCTCCTTCTCTTGGTCTCCTGACAGTCCAAACCATCCACAGCAACGTGCATAGCATCCACCATTCTTAGTTAAATTGTGGGTCTACAGTTTGGAAGGATGTGCCCAGACATCTTCAGACAAATAAAATTTTTATTCACAGGCTGTCACCCATGCCTCTCATTCATTATCATCCATGCATCATCTCACATGCCTTCACTCTAACAGCTAGTCACATACCTCAGCCACCAAAGTGGGTACCCGGATGTGATTTGACGTTTGTGAATCTTTGTGATCGGTTCCTTTATTAATTTTGTGAATAGTGAGTTTTTGTTTTGGTATGTGACCCTGCCAACTTGTGGACAGCACCAAATTACAGGTGTTTTTTTTGTCTGTTTTTTTCCATTTCTGGGCATCAATAGTGGCCATGACTTTTGAGAAAGGGAACTTTACAAGCTCCACCATGGTTCCTACAGCACTGCACCCCCCAGAATTTAACTCTGCTGACTCTGAGATGTAGTTTACTCATGCAAAGGTGCTGGATGATCAACAACGGTATCTTGCGGTCGTATCCCACATCCCATCATGCATTGCCAATGGGGTGTGTGATGTGATCATGCAGGCCCTAGACGACCACTCCTGATGGCCAGGTCAGTTACGTGTGGGACGATAGTGGAGCCCAGAGTAGGCCACCATTGATGTCATGTTCCTGTGAACAATGGCCCCCAGAGTGTGCTGGTACCACTGAGGGTTCCAGGGATCAGCTCAATGCTGTACTCCACTCTTCACCTGGAACCAGGGAAATGTCATGGGCAGTCACTAGAGACAGCTAATGGCACCTGCCCACCCACTTTAAGCCACCTTTACTTTTGGGATGGGTCAAACAGGGGACGTTTCCTAATTGACACAGGCTCCAACCTGTGTGTTACCACATGCCACTTCATCCATGGGCCACATAGAAAGTTGACTTATGAACGATCAGCAGCCAACGGGACCTCAATTTCCAATTATAGGATGTTGATGCTGACACTGAACTTGGGCTTAAGCAGAGACCTTTCCTAGTGGTTTGTGATTGCTGACGTCCACACAACCATCATAATTACTGACTTCTTGCCATACTACCACCTATTCCTGACCTGAAGAGGGGTTGTTTGCTGGACTCGACCACCTTGCTTACCTACAAAGGAGAGGCGACAGAGTGCAACATCCCAAGTGTAAAGACTATCACAGGTGATTCCCCTTTACACAGGCTCCTAAATGAATTCCCAGGGCTAACGAACCCTGATGGAACTCCAGTTAAAGTCAAACATGGAATGGGTTTGTTTGTGGTTAAGGGCCCATCAACTTCAATGGTCATTAGGGCCCAGAATGAGAATCACCATGGTGGGGGGGGTGTTAATGGCCATCCCACCATTATGAAAATAAATAAGGACAAAAGTCCACTAAAGGTAATGCTATAAAAAGGCAAAAGCCCACTAAAGGTAATGCAATAAAAAGGCATATGCCCACTAAAGAAATGCAATAAAAAGACAAAAGCCCACTAAAGGTAATGCAATAAAAAGACAATAGCCAAATAAATAACAGGCAATAAGTAAAGGCAAAAGCTGACAACAGACACAAAAAATAGGCAAAAGCCTAAACAGAAATAAAGATAAAATTGGCAAAAGCCTAAACATAAATAAAGATAAAATTGGCGAAAGCCTAAACAGAAATAAAGATAAAATTGGCAAAAGCCTAAACAGAGAATAATATAGAAAAAGCAAAAGCCAAATACAGACAAAGCTAAAATGGGCAAGAGCCTAAACAAACACAGAAATAAAGAGGCAAAAGCCAAAACAGATACAGACATAATCATCATCTAACCCTCCTCCCACCTGGGGCAGGGTCAGGTCTGTGGGTTCTACTCCTCCACTCCCGCCTAACCCCCACCAAGTCCCCCTCCACCCCACACACCTCCATGTAGCTTTGCACCACCTGCTCCCATGTCTGCTTTGGTCTTCCTCTGCCTATGGTGCCCCCAACCACCTGCAGTCCCATTTGTTTGTTTGTTTTGGTTTTAGGGCCCATCAACTACAATGGTCATTAGGGCCCAGAAAGACAATCATCATGGTGGGGATGTAAATGGCCTTCCTACCATGATGGCAATAAATAAGGGCAAAAGCCCACTAAAACTAACACATACAGAAGGCAATAGCCAAATAAATATCAAAGAATAATTATAGGCAAAAGCCAAAAACAGAAATAAAAGTAAAATCTGCAAAATCGAAAACAGACATAATAATAAAAGTGGCAAAAGCCAAAACAGACATAACAATAAAAGTGGCAAAAGCCAAAACAGACATAACAATAAAAGTGGCAAAAGCCAAAACAGACATAACAATAAAAGTGGCAAAAGCCAAAAAAGACATAATAAAAGCGGCAAAAGCCAAAACAGTCATAACAATAAACATGGAAAAGCCAAAACAGTAATAACAATAAACACGGCAAAAGCCAAAAAAGGACACAGAAATAAAAAGGCAAAAGCCAAAACAGACGCAGAAATAAAAAGGCAAAAGCCAAAATAATTCAAGAATAAATTCAAAGATGTCTAAAACAAACCATGTATAAATCAAATTTTGTGAAAGAGGCCAGCCTCTTTCACAAATACAAGCGAGCTCTCAACACCCTGGGGGTTATCCCTAAGTGAGGCAGAGAGCTCCTGATGTGGAGAGCTCTGGACTGACTCCCAGTCACAATCTGAGTTCTTGGTATCTCTCACAGTGACTAAGGATGTGTGCCACTGTGAGAGGCTCCCAACAGAAGTCACACCATGGTTGTTCCTCACCCCGTAAAATGTAGGAGTGGGTGAGGAACGTGTGACCGATCCAAAGCCGAGCAAGCACAACCTCCTCCCTCTGCGACTGACGGCATGAGGACCCCCAGTGCTCTGGGGTGTCCTTCAGTGTGCGGAGTTTGTTGGTGGTCTCCACAAACCACTGGGCCCACCATTGTTCACGGACGGCCTGCCGCACCATCAGGAGAGCATCAGAGGAGGGGACAGCAGTGTTAGGTATATCTGGAAAGTGGGCCACCTGATGGGCATGGGCATCCGCCCTCTCATTGCCCATGATGCCAACATGCCCTGGGACCCACATAAACAGCACTGTCTTGCCCTGCTTGCGAATCACAAGCAGCAATCTGTGCACACCCTGGACGATGGCATGTCTGCCATATAGGGTGTGCAACAGTTGAAGGAAGCACAGGGAGTCAGTCGCAACAACAAACTGTCTGTTTTTCAATACTTGGATGAGTTCCAGTGCCCTGTGCAGAGCTGTGAGTTCTGCAGTTAAGACAATGGCGACGCCTGGAAGGCGGCCCCCTATGAGATGACCAGGTGTAAAGACTGACCAACCCACCGAGGAGCCATCCTTCGACTCATCCGTGTAAATAAAAACATGGCCTCGATAGGTCCAAGAGAGGCGTCAAACTCTTGTTGGTACACTGACCTATTGGTACTGGCTTTGGAGAAGGTGATGAGTGTCCAATTAAAACTTGGCTCTGATACTGGCCAGGGTGGCACAGAGGCCGGCATTAAATGCTGCACCACAGGCAGGGTCACACCCAGGCCAGTGAGACCAACCATCCACCGCATGCCAAATGGAGAGGGAACCCCTGGCCGGCAGTCAAAAGGCCATCACGGAGTGCGACTAAAAACGGCTGGGTGCATAGGGTGCTGTGGCTGACCTTTCAGCTGCAAAATATATACAGCTGCCAAGCACTGCTGCTGCACAGTCAGCGGCAGTTCACTGGACTCAGCATAAAGGCTAAGCACTGGATTTGTGCAGAATGTCCAGCATCCGCAGAGTAGATCGAGCAGCCAAGCCATACATGCTACAGCCATAATCGAGACGTGAGCGAACGAGTGATCTGTAGAGCCAAAGCATCACCATTCGATCTGCCCACAAAAACCAGTTCCCTGCAGGCACCGCTGAATATTCAGGGAGTGATGGCACTTTGCCTTCAGCTCTGCCTTCAGCTCTGGCACTTTGCCTTCAGTTTTGAAAACGGCCACCCATGTCAGTACTAGCTGGGGTTGCGCTGCTTAACTTCAGTGATCAGATGAGAACTGGTGTGTCCAACCTAATTCGCCACTTTCCTGAATTGAGCCGTCATGTGGGCATGGAGGGCAATCCCAAGATGAGGTTTGGTGGTTATCCTTACATTTGATGCAGTAAGGTGCAGTTGTACAAGGGTCAGGAGAGTGATCGCCCTACCCACAAGTGCCACACATTGCCTTGCCAGAAAAAGAATTGTGGTCATTGCCATATCACCCAAGCCAAGATGGTATGAAGGGGCATACAGACAGGCAGAGGTATTTGGCCATGATGTAGTCTGGCACCTTGGGCCTATCAACCAAGGGTGGCAGATAGCCACAACACCCTTGCCCCTCAGCTCCTTCAGTATTTTCTCCACTGCGTCCCCACATAGATTGGGGCACCACACCACACCTTTACTGGTGTAAAGTGTGTAGTGGCTTTCAACCACCATGGGGAAATCACTGAGGTTCTGCATTCTCAGAAGTACTGCAATCTGGTGGGGAAAGAAGCCTAAACCAACAAGGTGCCATTGTGCAGCTTCTTGACAGAAGCCATGTCACCAGCAATGCCCAAAGAGCACCCATACAACTGAGCCCAACATGTGGACGCCCTTCAGATCACCAAGGTTGCTCAGGCAGGTAACCACAAAGGTGGCATAACCCCAAAGTACCAGACCTATGACACCCATTTACCCTTGAAGCTGTGGCCAAAGTGATGTCATGGAGACTGAAGATTGCAAACTTATTCCTTGATGTGTTATAGCCACCGCAACAGTGTGGGGTGGCCCAGAGACATCACAGGGGATGCGACCCATCAGCCACAGGGATCCACTTTTCCCAGGGTTTTGGGTTCGTTCGTTTGTTTGTGTTTTAGGGCACATCAACTTCAATGGTCATTAGGGCCCAGAAAGACAATCACCATGGTGGGGGTTGTAAGTGGCCATCCCACCATGGTGAAAATAAATAAGGGCAAAAGCCCAATAAAATTAACAAAATAAAAAGGCAATAGCCAAATAAAATAAGTAAGGGCAAAGGCCAACAACAAACACAAAAATAGGCAAAAGCCTAAACAGACAAAAATACAGTTGGCTCTCTTTTTAAGTGGGTTCTTTTAACTCGATTTCCAAGTTACGCGGTTTGCATTTCATTAAAATTTTTTTTCTCAAATATGTATACAGTACTGTATATATGTGATCATGAAATCGAATGTTGAAACCACTAATAATAAATCGATTTCTGAGACCCCGTGCCCTAAAAGGCAAATATTTAAAACAATTACCAGTGCATTGGATGGCTAACCCAAAAGCCTGGGTGACAACAACTGTTTTTACAGAATAGTTCAATAATTGCTTTCTACCAGAAGTGGTAGTCTATTTGAAAGAAAAATCTCTTGATTTTAAAGTATTATTAATTATTGATAATGCACCAGGTTCAAATAGTATTTCTTCCACCCAACACAACAAGCCTTCTTCAGCCATTAGATCAAGGCATAATTTCAACATTCAAGAAATATTACATTAAGCGGACTTACAAATGCATATTGAATAAATTAGAAAATGAGTCCTTGACAGTAAAAGACGTGTGGAAACAATATTCTATATTTGATTGTATAATTCAAGTTGCATCTGCTTCTGCTGAAATAAAACCAGCAACTCTAAATGCCTGTTGGAAAAAGGTTTGGCCAGGATGTATTACAAGCAATACAATCATTGAAACATCAACACTTTTGAAGGAAATTATAAGTTTGGCACATGCTATTGGCAGAGAATGTTTTAATAATTTCAAACATGATGATATAGAAGAACTGCTGGTAGATGATGTGTTAAATGATGATGAGATTGTTGCACTAGCTTTAGATGCAGCAAATTCAGAAAGTGAAAATGATATTGAGGAAACCCCAACCCCTCTCACTTCAAAACTAATTCGAGATGGTCTTCATCTATGCAGAAAGGGCCTTTAAATTCCAACGTGAGCTGCAGAACTGTGTTTCTGGATATCATGAATTGCATAAACAATTAGTAGAATCATCCATGCAAAGTTTAATTATGGATTACATTGTTAAAAAAGGAAAATCAGCCTACAGTGAGAATGAAGGTTGCACAAATTTATCACCTATACAAAAGAGATCAATTGCAGAAACAGTTATTTCTGATGATGAAAGTGATTTGGAACCTGTTCACAAACGGTGCATACTCTTATCAGATAGTGATAGTGATTAAAAACATGTAAATTTATATTACTTTCTTATAAAATAAAACGAGTTGTATTTAAATGCAATTTTATTTAAGAATTTATATAAGTTATTTTCAGCTTCTCAAAGGAATTTATTAAGAGACCCATTTTTTTAACATCAACAAAATTTTTTTATGCGGTTTTACATTAGATTTAATTCATAATTTCGGAGTTACACGAATTTTAAAAATTATGGAACGTATCCCCAATTTTTCCATAGACTTATAGTCTTTTTTAATGCGAATTCCTTACACACGATTTTCTGAGGAACGTATCCCCCGCGTAAAAAGACACCTGACTGTATACAGAAGGCAAAAGCCAAAAAACAGACAAAGATAAAACAGCCAAGAGCCTAAGAAACACAGAGATAAAAAGCAAAAGCCAAACGGATACAGACATAAAGAGGCAAAAGCCAAAACACACAAAAGGTAAAGGCAAAAGCATTAGAATTGGATTTTGTGAAACAGGCCAGCCTCTTTCCCAAATACAAGAGAGCTCTCAACTCCCTGGGGGTTATCCCCAAGGGAGTTAGAGAGCTCTGGACCGACCTCCAGTGGTATTTAAGTTCATGGTATCTCTCACAATAACTGAAGATGTGTGCCACTGTGAGAGGCTCCCAACAGCAGTCACACCACGGTTCATCCTCACCCTGCAATATGTAGGAGTGGGTGAGGAACGTGTGATTGATTCGCAGACGAGCAAGTACAACCTCCTCCCTCCATGACTGGCGGCATGAGGAGCCCTTCAGGGTGCAGAGTTTGTTGGTGGTCTCCGCAAACCATTGGGACCGCCATTGCCCATGGACAGCACACCGCACCTTCGGGAGAGCATCAGAGGAGGGGACAGTAGTGTCAGGAACATCTGGCAGGTGGGCCACCTGACGGGAATGGGCATCAGCTCTCTCATTCCCCAAGATGCCAACATGCCCCGGGACCCACGTAAACAAAACTGTCTTGCCCTGCAGACGAATCATGAGCAGCAAACTGTGCACACCCTGGACGATGGCATTCCTGCTATACAGGGTGTGCAATAGCTGAAGGGAGGATAGGGAGTCTGTTGCAACCACAAAGTGTCGGTGGTTCAAAAATTGGATGAGTTCCAATGGCGACGCCTGGAAGGCGGCCCCCTATGAGATGACCAGTTGTATAGACAGACCAATCCACAGAGGTGCCAGGAGCGGCGAGTTGTGTTGGACACACCAGTTCTCATCTGATCACTGAAGTTAAGCAACGCAAGCCCAGTTAGTACTGACATGGTCGCTCAGGAAAGCTGGGTACTGCTAATACCCAATAATCGTCACATTAGTGCAGTGTCTGTGCAGTATATGCATTAGAACTATACAGTGGACGGGTCTCTAATGACCTCGTAGTTGACGGGACCTTAAACTCCAACAAACAACAACAACAAAACAGAGGGGCCATCCTTCAACCCATCTGTCCAAACTCTTGCTAGCAACCCTTGCCAGCAAGGCGTCCAAACTCTTGCTAGCACACTGACCTATTGGTACTGGCTTTGGGGAAGGCGGTGAGTGTCAAATTAAAAATCGGCTCAGGTACTGTCCAGGGCGGCACAGAGGCCAGTAGTACAGGCTGAACCCTAGGCAGGGTCACACCCAGGCCAGTGAGACCATCCATCCACCACATCGCAAATGGAGGGGGAACCCCTGGCTGGCGATCGAATGGTCGTCGCAGAGTGTGACTAAAAACGACTGGGTGTGTAGGGTGCTGTGGCTGACCTTTCAGCCATAAAATATATGCAGCTGCTAAGCACTGCCACCGTACAGTCAATGGTGGCTCACCAGATTCAGCATAAAGGCTGAGCCTCAATGGGCCCCAATGAGCCTCAATGGACAACCAGATGCCAGCATGATGTACACTGTCCAGCATCTGGAGAGTAGATGAAGCAGCCAGGCCATAAACACTACAGCCATAGTCGAGTCATCATCGAACGAGTGATCGGCATAATCGAAGCATCACCGTTCGATCCACCCCAAAACCAGTTCCTTGCAGGCACCACACAATATTAAGGGAGCGAAGGCACTTAGCCTACAGCTCCTTCAAATGTGGGACCCACGTCAGACGGCTGTCAAAAAGGAGACCAAGAAACCAGGCTTCCTCTACAACCGGGAGGAGGCGGCCATTCAGGGTAAGCTGAGGCTCAGGGTGAAGCCCTCGCTTATGACAGAAGTGCATGACTGTTGTTTTCTCAGGGGAGAATTTATAGCCACGTGAGGTGGCAAACTCATCGGCATTATTGAGTACTAGTTGCAGCTGACGCTCAATGCCATGCATTGTGGCACCCCGGTACCAGATGGAAAAGTCGTCCACAAATAGGGACGGTTGTACCGGGGGAGGGAGTAAATGGAGGAGGGAAAACCGTTCACAAAAACAGCAGAGAGCATCACACTGAGGATGCTCCCCTGTGGGACACCATTCTCCTGCAAAAAGGCAGAGAAGTAGGTGTTACCCACATGCACTGTGAAGGTCCCATTGGACAAAAAACTATGGAGGAAGAGGGGCAAATTACCCCTGAGCCCCCACTGGTGCAAATTCTCAAATATGCCATGGCGCCATGTGGTATCATATGCCTTCTCTACATCGCAGAAGATAGCCACCAAGTGCTGTCTGTGGAGAAAGGCCTCACGTACTGCTGTCTCCAGTGAGATCAAATGATCCACTGGAGACCTGCTTGCATGGAAGCACATTGGGCATTGGCAGGAAGATTGTGCCGTTCAAGAAACCACACCAGGCGCCAGTTAACCATTCGTTCCATGGTATTACACAGACAGCTCATGAAGGATATGGGCCTGTAATTCGTTGAGAGGCTACTATGCTTTCCAGGTTTTGGGAGGGGAATGATGATGGCCTCCCACCAGCCTGCTGGGATTTCGTGCTGCTGCCAAGTATAATTAAAAACCTCAAGGAGGTAGGAAAGACCATTCTCAGGTAGATGACGTAGCAATTGGTAATGGATGTTATCAGGGCCAGGGGCAGTATCCAAGGCCATCGCTAGAGCTGCCCACAGCTCCCAAGGGGTAAATGGGTCGTTATACCCCTCAGCAACACCACCAGAGAAGTCAATTGAAAGGCGTTCTGCAGCTTCCATTTTGTTTTATGAAAGCTGCAGTGTAGTGCTGGGAACTGGAGATGGCTGCAAATGTCCTTGCCAGTTCCTCAGCCACCTCGCATGGCAGTAGTAAATGTCTCCCTTGCACAAGGAGACCAGAGCTACAGGATTGTAAGTACCTTCCCTGGATTTTTCTCAGCTTTTCCCAGACATTTTTGGATGGCGTGTGGTGGGTAAGCGAGGAGCGTTTGGCCTCCTTGATTACTGGTCATGCATATGCCCTGGCTCGGAGATAGTTGACACGATTGGCATCAGTTGAATGAGACTGGAAGGGGCAAAGGGAGCCCCTATGGGCCCGAATCACACTGTGACATTCCTCAGTCCACCATGGCACCTGTGCTCGTGGTGGGTTACATGAGCTCTGGGGAACAGATGCCAATGCCGCACTGACCACCTCCTCTGTGAAGTGGCTCACCAGATCATTGACCCCATCAAAATCACATAGTGGGCAAAAGTGGACCCAGCTGGCAAACTCTTCCCAGTCCGCCCAATGCAGACACCACCGCTGGGGCAGAGCCCCACCTCCACTGCTAAGCCTGATGAGGTAGTGGTCACTTCTACAAGGGTCAGACAGAACCTCCCATTGCAAGCCTGGCGCCAACCCAGGAGAGCAGATGGAGAGGTCTATACAGGAGAGACCACCAGTGGCGGTCATCACATGTGTTGGAGCACCTGTGTTTAGGACAATGAGGCCATTGTGTGACACCCAGTGCTCCACAAGGAGCCCTTGGAGATTGCGGCTGTCTGAGCCCCATTGGGGATTATGGGCATTAAAATCGCCCATAATCAGGAAGGCTCTGGGAAGCTGGGTGGTGAGGGAGTCAAGGTCTGCCCAGGGGATATCAATCCCATGAGGCATGTAGAGGGAACATAGCGTGGTGGGCACATCCAGTTGCAGGGAGACTACCACTGCTTGGAGAGGCGTCTGTACAGCCACTGGGATGTGCATGCATCCTTTCCGGATAAGGATAGCCACCCCTCCCACAGGGTGGCTTCCCTGCTGCCGGGTGTCTGCATACACGGTATAGGCCCGTAATGAAAGTGGTGTATCACTACAGCAGAGGATCTCCTGGAGAGAGATGCAAATGGGGTTGTGCCGTTAGATCAACATTGTGATCTCGTCCCTCTTGTGGGAAAAACCTCGACAGTTCCATTGAAGAGTCACCATCAGGTGGGCTTTGTAGGTTTATTTCTATTCCTCCCTTTTCTCCATCCCACAGCAGAAAAGGGAGGGGTGCCTACAATATCATCTTCCTCCTCCATCTCAAAGGAGGAATCCCTATCCTGACCAAGTTGGGGCATGCTGCCACCCAGTACTTTCTGCCGTTGGCCAGAGAGCCTGGGTGGGCGAACCAAGGGCATGTGCCCCACTGCAGGGGTGGGGGGTGTCCCTAGTTTCTTCCCGCCTGCCTCACCCACCACAACCTCTGTGGAGGAGGTCGGCTGGGCTGAGCCAGGGAGGGGGCTGTTTGAGGCAGATGCCACTGTTTGATGAGAAGCATCTGCAGCCGCCAAGGAGGCTGGTATCGTCGCTATGGAAGGGCCCAAAAGCGGGCCGCATGTAGTGATGGAGCCAGAAGAGGCCTCTGGCATGGGTTCAGTATCTGTCTGGTAGCCAATGCTAGCACAGACAGGTATCCCATTGGCCCTGCAGGCCTGAGTGGGCAACAAATGGATGAGTGGGGGGAGTTGTGGTAGTATATCCGTCTGGGTGCAGACAGAGGACACAGCAGCTGCATTTGCAGCACCTGCATAGGACAAGCCTGGATTGCATGTTCCTTTAACCAGGTGTGGCAATCCTGAGAAGAGGCGGGGTGGTTTCCATTACAGTTGGTACAATAAGGTGCAGTCTTACATGGCTCAGGAGATTGGTCTACCTGCGCACAAGTTCCACACATGGCCCTGGCAGAACAGGAATTCTGGCCATGACCATACCGTTGGCACTTGAAGCAGCAAAGGGGGATCAGTATAAAGGGACGTACCAGCAAGCGGAGGTAGCCAGCCCTGATGTATTCTGGCAACTTGGGCATACCAAAGGTCAGCACCAAGGTGTCAGAGAGGTGGGATTCTCCATCCCGTCGAACCGAGGTGGGGCAGACAACCACCACACCCTGGTCGATGAGCTCCTCCAATATGTTCTCCTCTGACTTCCCATGTAGGTCGGGGCACCGCACCACACCTCTACTGGTGTTTAGCATGTGATGGGGTTCGACCAGAATGGGGATGTTACCCAGTTTCTGCATTTTTAGCAATGTCTCAATCTGGTGAGGGGCAGACGCCTCCACCAACAAGGTGCCACTGCGAAGCTTCTGGACCGAAGTCACATCACCAGCAACGCCATTTATGACTTTGGCAATAAGGAAGGGCGACGCCTTTCCCAAAGCTGCACCATTCTCTCCAGATATGGATAGAAACCGGATAGGATAGGAAGAAGGGGTGGAAGGGGATTTAGCTGCACCTAAGACCTCCTTAGATGCAGGAACATGCTTCACATCGGCGGTGGAGCTCTGTACCTTAAGGTTGAGAGGTCGTTGCCTCTTGTTAAGGGCAGGTGCCTATGTAGTATAAGGCACAGAGTCGTTCCAGGATCCAGACGGCTTACTGGGGGAACGTGGCCTCTTGCTTGGAGCACTAGTTGTCTCCACAGGCTTAGTGGCAGTCGGCCCACTCAATTGGGTGGAACCGAGGCCATTGTCTTCAGGCTCAACATAAGAACAAGTCCCAGACAGAAAACAAGAAGAAGAAAAAGACAAAGGGGTGGGGTCATTTGATGAGGCCTCCAGCCTCTGTTTTTGAGTTGCCATCATTTGATTAAATTATAAAATTCGCTGCCTGCAGGCCTCACCCACCATGGAGCCCAACAAGGGGACGCCCATTTGGGTCGCCAATGGTGCTCGGACATGATACCATAAGGGTGGCATAATCCCCGAGTACAAGACCAAAGGCATTGGGGTTGACTGCCGGTCCACTCACAGTAACCCTGGGGGCATATAAATATGCGCCCCTCGCCGCCTGCCCACCTGTCAGGTGACCAAGGGCGCACATACATGCACCCCTGGCCCTTAATCAAGCCCGGGTTTCCAGGTTCCAAAGTGAAGTTTTGGAGACTATAGGCCACAACCTAAGCCCTCGATGGCTGTGAGCCAAGTCACAAGTGTGGAATGGCCCAGAGACATCACAGGGCATATGCTTCCTCAATCACCAGGATCCGCTTTTCCCAGGGGTATGGGTCTCCACGCACAGTCAACGTGGGTAGGCGTTTTTTTTACGGTTTTTGTTTGTTTTGGTTTTAGGGCCCATCAACTACAATGGTCATTAGGGCCCAGAAAGACAATCATCATGGTGGGGGTTTTTTTTATGGTCACCTCTGTGAGAAGCCTACACCAACCGCAAACATGTCAAACCACAACTGTCAATCCAGGTGAGGACAAGACGGTCATGTGAATCCACGATGGTGGTTTCGTCCAGTCTACATCTCCAGAACGTCATGTGCCTATTCTACCCCGGACACACAGGGGATTTGGTCCACGAGAGCTATTTTATTTTACTCCTTCCATCAGCACATCCTGGGTCTGACTAAATCCCCATTCCCCAAACGCGCTGTGGGAGTTCCCCTATCCGCCACCCAGGGACGCACCAACATAGCAGTTTACTCTGCCCATGGAGGGTTTTGGGCCTCTATTCATGGCTAACATATGGGTAGGTGAGTGTTTACAGTCACCTCAGTGAGGAGGCTACACTGACCAGGAACCCATCAAACTGTGATGGTGGTTTCATATGGTTGAGGGCACAAGTTGACCCTTTTAGTCAGCTCTTACAACATGCAGTGGATATCATTTGCCTATTCTACTATGGGCACACACAGGGAACCAGAAACCTCCAAACCATGACTTTGCCAGTACCTAAGCAGAGGAGCAAGCAAGTCACCCCTTCTAGTCAACTGTTATGATAGGCAGGGATACAGTGTGCACATTCTAAGCTTGGCACGCATGGGGGATTTGGTCTATGTGAGCTATTTTATTTCACTGCTCCCCTCAACACATCCAAAGGCTGGCTAAATAGCCAACCCCCAAATGTGCTAAAAGAACTCCCCTTTCCACCACCTGGGGACACACCATGTAGCAGGGTACTCTACCCATGGCAGAGATTTTATCATCATATAGTAATGTTAATTTTAAGTCTAATCCATTTTTGGCTGGTACTAGAATTTTAAAAACTTTGGAAAACACATTATTTACATTCTAAATAACACTTTTTTCTTGTAGAAAAATCTGGATTCATTTTGGCAAGAGAAACAAAGGGGTATTTTTATGGTCCCTTTGTTTTTTGAGTTGTCAGTAGAGAATCACACAATCCCCTTGGCAGTTTAGCCATTTCTTTATGTGGCAATAGTGGGTATTTATCAGTTCTATTTTCTCATTCTGTACCTGATGCTAAATAACCTTTTTCTGTAAATAATTATCAAATTATCAAAAACAAAAAAATGCTGTTCTGGAGCTGTGAATTCTTTTAGCATATCAAAAACTACTTGAGCACCTAATCCTAAACATATGCTCTGAATTTCACTGCTTGCACCACCATGAGAATTCAATTTAAATAAATATCCTGTAGATGATGCCAAACACCAAAGTTTAAAATCAAATCTCACTGGTTTGCCTCTAATAAACATTTGTGGAGAGTGAGGACTAAAGTAAGGAACCATTTGCTAATCAATTGATAATGTATGAAAAAAATTCCATTCTGCATAAACTTTTTATTGAAAATCTCAAACAGTGGTCTTAGCTTAGAAAATGAATCTTTTAAATTTAGGGCATGGTTCTCACTTACATTAACAAATCCTTTTCAAACAAGTGGCAGTTCCTTATTTTTATCAATTGATGGTGAAGTGCGATATTCTGGTAAAATTCATATTGTAATGAATTTTTGAAATCTTCTTTCTCCAAAAAAAAATTCTATTGGTGAAAGGCTTCCAAGTATATTTTTTAGAATTTCTTGCCTTTTTCCTCATTATTTTCTACTATTAGTAGATAATCAAAAGAACCTTCTTGCCTGTTAGCAGCTTCAACAGGATGCTTAATTTTTCTTTTCTTAGAAGAACTAGCTGATTCATTAGTTGACAATGTTACTACAGAATCATTTATAGGAATTTGGTTTTCATCAATATCTTCTTCATTGGTCATTGGGTCTGGTGTTGGTGGAATAATAACAACATCAGCAACATCATTTTCTTCTATTGCAGTTAAACTTATGGTTCAAGAATATATTTTGCAACATTCATTTTTAAGAATTTGTTGATGTTTACAACCATTGATTAACTTATAGTTTTTGAGAGCAGAGTAAGAGGAAATAAAGCATCATGTAAGAGGAAATTAAACATCCTGCCAGACCCTACTGACAACTGTCACAGCCAAGGGTGCATAAATGTAACCTTTTATTCCCATTAGTTAGAGGCTTGACTAAAGGATAAACTAAAGGACTTAATGTTTGAATACCATGATTAAACTGCCTGAAAAATGTGATTTTTAAAATATAACATTTTTAATTAATTTTACATCATACCCAATTACAAAGTTCAATTTTAGGGCTCTTAGGGATTTTTTAACATTCCACACAGCTTATGATTAAAAAAATTATTTTATAGTAAATCTAATATTATTGTATTGATATAAAATTATTAGCAAAGTAATATTAAGTCCCATTTTTGGCAAAAAAAAATGGGTTAAGAAGATAAGAAAATGGGTTAATTGTTTGAAAATGGGTTTATCCAAAAAAGACAAGAAAATGTCCCCTTAAGTGGTAGTGTCTTACAAGGAATAGTTAGTGAAATGGGTAGTAAAATTAATATAACAGACTTTAAGTGGTCTAGAAGTACGAATGAACGTTTTAAAATGAGACATAAATTATGTGAGAGACATAAGTTAAAAGGAGACATAAGTCTGTGGTTAGCTAATGTTTACCCTAATATTCAAAGAAATTATGACAGCAAAGACATCTCAATGTTGATCAAACTGGGCTACATTAAAATATGACTCCTAAAAGGACTTTAAAATTTGTGGGAGAAAAATGCTAGCACAAATTTATCTAAAGTGAAGATCACTGTCTTACGCTGACCGCATAGTGGAGCGACAATAATAGCAGCGCGACAAGGAAAGACAATAGCGACGAAAAACAAACACATGATAATCTATGTGTCCCCGCATAGTGATGCTACTAGCAATGCGACAAGTAGCGCTGCTATAAGAGATAAGAGCAACGCGACTAGACATACTTGATTTTGTCGCTCTTCTCTCTGATGTCACACAATGGACACCCAGTTGTTATGAGCGTTGAATTGCGTTGGACCCACCAGTTCTCGTCTGATCGCTGAAGTTAAAGCAGCGCAACCCCAGCTAGTACTGACCTGGGTGGCCGCTTGGGAAAACTGGGTACCGCTAGTATCTAAAAATCGTCGCATTACTGTAGTGTCTGTGTAGTTTCTGCATCAGAACTACACAGTGGACGGGGCTCTAATGACCGTAGTAGTTGAAGGGCCCTAAAACAACAACACAACAACTTAGATAACTGAAGTTAAGCAACGCACCGCAAGTTAGTACTGACATGGGTGATTGTTTGAACATTGGGTGCTGCTAATTTCCCTTCTCCTACATCCTTCACTCCTACCACCCTCTCACCCATGAGCAGCCTCCACAAGGTTTGGCCCATTATGGCTGCTTGGCCAAATTCCCAACCTGTGTGTGTAACACCACTCACCAGGTACCCGTCCACCTCATGTGCAACCTCATGGACAAGCTGGTCCCATGTCTGCTTTGGTCTCCCCCTGATTTTGGTGCTTCCAATCACCTGCAGTCCTGCAAGAGACCCAATGATCTCCTCCCCCTCTTCTCTTAATGTGTCTGTACCACCGCAATCTACTCTCTCTCATTCTTTCCGCAATGTCCCCCAACCCAAGCCACCCCCTGATATGCCGATTCCTAATTGTATGAGCTCTCGACATTCTACTCATGTAGTGCAGCAATCACACTATTATGCAACGGGTATATGGGGCAAATTTTCCATGTGCTGGAGCTGGGTGAAGTGCCCAAACGGACAGCAGACCGACAATAAATAAGTATAGCAGTTGCAGCTTTGGTCAGCAACTGGCTGGGGAAAACCATGTTCAATATGTCGGTCGCCCATATGTCGCTTCAGAGGGAAAAGATGGGTACCCGACCATGCCATAGGTGGATATAGGGTTAGGAGTTGCTTGCTTTTTGTAGGGACTTCTTGTTTTTTGTCGCTTTTATCGCTGCTCCACTATGTGGTGCCATCACTTTACTTGTAGCACTCTTTGCTTGTCGCTCTTCTCTTTCCTTGTAGCTCTGCTAGTATTGTCACTCCACTATGCGGTCAGCCTTAGTGGCTGCAAACATGCCCAGAACAGATAAGAGAAATGTTAAATATTTATGCATTGACCATCAGTTTGCAGGGTCTGGTTGCTGCATTGCATGACATTCTGTGACTAATGACCATTCTTAGGATGGTGAATAAAGACCAGGATATGGGAATTAGTCACTCCATTGTTTCTGTATCAGTTAAAAGGGGTTTGGGACATTTTCTTGTAGCTGGTCTCCTTTGTTTCTTTGTTTGAGGAATAACCAGTCCTGACAGCTGTGGAGGTGACCAGTGGTCATCAATTCATCATCATTAATGGGATTTTGTGTTTTCACTGTAGGGGTAGTTTGCATTCCTTGGGTAAGTTCAAATGTATTGAAATTTTATTGGTGTTTTAAAAACTTGTCACTTTTGTTTCCATTTTGTATATATGTTTGAAAATTGTATAATAAATTAGTGTGCATTGAGTTTTTCTTATGAATAGTATTGTCCATTGCCTCTGCTGGCATTTTTTCTTACACAAATTTCTCACACAATTTCAACATTTGGTGCCAAAACCCAGGAAATGGAGAAAATTGTAAGAAAACATGCAGCTGTGCAGGTATCAGTTACAAGGTTGTGTAGGGAGATGGACGAATTGATGAAGAAGGCACGTGTTCCATCAGTAGATGATGCAAAAATTTTAGAAGAGAAACTCAAAGTGCTCAATGTAAACAGCAAGATGGTGCTGCCGAGTCATGATGTATTTGGAGTGTTCTCCACTGTTATCAATGAACTCGACATTATGCATGTCGCAGTTAGTTGTATTCGAGATAAAGCTTCTTCCACTACTACTTTATTGGATACTGCAGCCTCTTTGCCTCCTGTGGACCTTCTTGACGGTATTGTTTTTAACTGTTCCATTCTCAATGCTTCCATTGAGTCTGTATGTCACGTGTGCCTAAATTTTCTTGATAGTCAAAGGATAGTCGGTCGAGTACCGCATCGTCAGGTGTTTCTGCATCTCAACCTTGTCAACCCTATATTTCTGAAGTTGTCTCGGTATTTCACACATCTTTGGAATGTGGCCTTGATAAGGGTCACTGCCACCATCGACCGTTTGCAGTGGAAGTCTTTGGTTTCCGACTCTGTTAATTATCTTGGTCTTCTTGATTCCTCTTTGTCTAATGTGCCCACCGAAACTGGTGAAAATCTTCAATCTGTTTCTTCCCTGAAGGACAAACCCGATAAGAAGCAGGATGTCTCCGTCTCATCAGCTTTGATGCCAGTGACCTCAATTGGTGAACCTGTCGTCCATGCCACCCCCATTATTCCTACATCTACCAGATCTAAGACGACCTACTCCAAGGTCCTTCTCGTTCCTACTTCAAGGTCCTACTCGTCCTGGAAGCTCTGCTGCCAAGCCTCCCAGTGCACCTCGGTTTTTCGCCTCGACCTGGAAGTTCTGCTGTTGATCCCACAGTGCATCTCAGACTTTGCCTCGTCATTTGGCCAGATCTCTGTTAGGGGCATTCTGTTCCCTCA
Source organism: Trigoniulus corallinus (assembly GCA_013389805.1). NCBI lineage: Eukaryota > Metazoa > Arthropoda > Diplopoda > Spirobolida > Trigoniulidae > Trigoniulus > Trigoniulus corallinus. Next base: position 4,633,988 of record JAAFCE010008833.1, read on the forward strand.
ATCCTCGCTAACTCTTACCGAGGCCCCTTGGAAAGAATTGTACTTAATAATGTTAGTCCTGACACTCCCCCTCGGTTGTAGTTCACACTATCCACGTGTGGTCTTGCTGTGCTTGAATGCAGGAGATGGGTGACTCAGTCAGGTGCTCCCTGATTGTTGGAGCCGTCTACTGCCCATCCTTCTCCCCTGTTGGCCCCTTCTTTCCTTCATCACTACCCATTTTAGCCCCCAGTCCCTTAACCTGTTTGGTGGAGACTTTAATTGTAACTTTGTGACCACCTCCACTCTCTCCAACTGCATTCTTGAGTTCTTCGCCTCTCTTGGCCTTGCCCCAACGCTTTGTTCTCTTTCCAGGGTCACGAAGAGCTCTGCAACCATTATTGATCAGATCTTTGCTTCCTCACAGATCAGCAGTTGTAAGCCCCAGTTCCTCCATGACTTTCATTTAGACCATCTGTTAGTGATTCAGGCCTTTGACTCCCCCCCACTTAACCCTAATCCTCCTTCCTCCCCCTGCATATTTCCTCATCTGTGCCTCTCCAGGGTTAATGTGGAGGCATTTAACACTATCTTTTACTCTGGTCTGTCCATCACATGGTCCCCTTATTCTGGTGCTACCACATTGTTTGCCCTTTTCTTGGAGTGCCTTTCTATCTCCCTCAATCCCTCTTGTCCTCTCACTCATGCACCCCCTTCCTCCAAAACGTGTTCCTTGTGGAACCCCCATCTCTCTCACCTCTGCAACCAAGTCTTTATCCTCCATAAAAACTGGAAGTTTTCCCCAACCCATGTGCTTACACTGCATTCTCTGCTGCACACCATCTTTTTAAGCGCGAGATTCGTATGGGAAAAACCACAACCCTTAACCCCAACGCCTCCTCATGATCCCTATGACCTTCATTCGCCGTGGTCAGAATCTTGATGCTCCCCTCCCTGACTGTTGCTTGTGCCATCCTTGATCGTCTAGTTTCTCCCTTCCCTTCCCTGACCTACCCCCTCCTCCTACATCCCTGCTCCTGTTTCTTCCTCTCCCCCTATACTCCCTATGATGGCTCTCCTTCTTTATATCTGAGATCAAAAAACTTCTGCTGCCTCTGTCCTGGATGGACTGCCTGCCAGCATCTTAAAGGTGTTGTCCTCCTCTAACTTGTCCTTCATCCTGTCACTCTTAAATTCCTTTATGGCTTGGGGGTCCTTCCCCCCTTGCTGGAAATCAGCTTCCATTATTCCTGTCTACAAATCTGGCTCTCACTCCTCTCCACTTAGTCACCATCCCATTGCCATCCTGTTCCCCCTGGCTAAGGTTCTTGAGAGATGAATCCTTGATCTTATTCGGGACACTGTCCTTGCTGCCATTTCTTCTTCCCAGTTCAGCTCCCCACCCTTTGTCTCTGTTCTCTTTCCTGTTCTCTCCATTTTCCTTGATATCCTAAATGCCTTTGCTATGGGTAGCCTCTTTCTTTTGATGAAGACTGATCTCGCCAAGGCTTTTGATTCCGTCGACCACCAATCTCTTCTCTCTGCCTTTGCTCCCCTGGTCCCCAACCCTCATGTATACAATCTCCTTGTCTCCTATCTTGATGGCTGTACAGTAATGCTCTGTAACTCAGCTTGCCCATGTAATCTTGTCCACAGCGTCCCTCAAGGGCCCATCCTTGGTCCTCTCCTCTTTAACCTCACTACCACCTCACTGTCCTGTGCCTCAGGATCCTGGATGATCTGGTCCTTTGCAGATGATAACCACTTTGGTCGTTCAGTGTTGCCTGCTGAGCTCTCTGATGTTCTTGCCTCAGTCCCTCCTTTTATCTCTGAACTTGCTTGCTGGTACACCAGGCATAGTATACAGCTCAGCATTGATGACTCAGGTCTTCGTTTTTTCTAGGCTCCTTGTCTGTTTCCCCCATCCTCCTGTCTTTCCTCTGTGCACATCCTTGGAGCTTTGTTTGACCCTACCCTCTCCTTTCTCAGTTATGGCAACTTCCTCACTGCCTTGGTCAGTGCCTCTTTTACCTTTTTTTGCTGAATTAGGCCTCTGGTGGATCGTCACAAGCTTGTGATCATTTTTGAAGCAAAAGCGTTGTCTCCTGTGCTTTGCTTCTCCATTCCTTGATGGTGTCCCCTGGTCCTGCCTATCCCCTCTCAAGGTTGCTTATAACAACGTTCTCCGCATTATGTTTCGCATCCCTCTCTATAAGTGTGTCTCCTCCTACCTGTCAAAGGCCAAACTCCTCTCCTTCAGGCAATTCTATGTATTTTGCAATCTTCTCCACCTGGCTGCTGCCCTCCAGTTCTCCTCACATCCCTGCCATTTTATCCCTTCCTCCTTTCAGGCATACCCCCTTGTTCAAAAAACTTGCTGTTTCCTGTTTGTTTCCCATCTTCCTTTTTCTGACATTAGGTGCAATTTTTTTCCTGTCTGCTGCTTCAAGCAGTGGAACGCTCTCCTGTTTGCAGTCCATTCCAAACATTTCTCCTGCTCTCGTCACCAATGTTTTCAATATTGTACTCATTTTAAGAATAGCTTGTATTCTTATTTTTTATCCTGTTAGTCCCACGTTTTGGTGGGTATCAACTTGATGGTGTTTTCCCTTGTTTCACTTGTGCTGTGCACGTTTAATAAATTAATAATAATAATAAATCAGAAATCTTAAAGGATTTGGACAGTCGTTGTGAGGAACATGTCGATTAAAGTGCCATAGAGAATGAATTTGAAATGGCTTAGGCCTATTTAGAGGACATTGTTGTCATGGAACTCATGATGAAGCCAGCCATCAAGGATTCAGCAAGTTTGAAAATACCAAAGATGGAGCTTCAGAAGTTCACTGGAGGTGTCTGTGAATGGCTGAGCTTCTGGGATCGCTTCAGGTCATCAGTACATGAAAATCAGTCCTCTCAGAAGTAGATAAGTTTGGTTATTTGAAGTCTTTATTATTGGGAACTGCTTTAGCTAGCATAGTGGGAATGGCATTGACTAAAGGAAACTATAGATCAGCGATAGACATTTTGGAGAAGAGATTTGGTAAGAGAAGCACAATTATCAATGGTCATTTAGTTAACACTATGGGACTCACATAGATTACTATTGTAATCCACTCATGATTTTTTTTAAATATATTGCATACTAGGTCACTTTTATTTATTAGCTCTTTAGTGCCTTCTCGGTAGTGTTTATTGCAAATATCCTACAAGTTTGGTAACAAAACTGTTTGTAGTTTTTTTTGTTTTAGCATTTTGCCCACTGCTGGATTACCATTGTATGCCATGCGACTATTTAAGCAATGATAATTTAAGATGTGAACTCAGGCCATTGGTCTAACATATTTGCATAGGGAGCTGCAATATAACTTCATATACTGTGTATGCATGTTACAATGGAAATTTGCGGTCTAATTTATCTGACTGCAAATATATTGGCCCATAAAAATCCAATAATTGAATTTAGTTTGTGGTAAGTAAACTGGACACTTGGAAAGATTCACAAGACTAAACCTCTCACCTCAACCTTTCAAATGATAATTTTCTTGGCATACTCAAAGGTATTTTTATTAAAAGCGTGTCAAAAAAGTACAACACCTTTTATTTAATCATTTTTAAATTATTATTATGAAACATAAAGAAACTTTGTCCAAATTTCAATGGAAATACATGGACTACATATGTAATCCATGTGACTGCTGGTGTTACCTTTCCTTGTGCAAGTCCCATAGTGTTAAGGCCAGTTAGGAGTGTCAAGGACATGCAATCACTAAGGAATTCGCTGGATGAAGTAGAAATTAACGTCCAGTGCCTAAAAAACGTGGACATTGATGATGCTACTTATGGCAAATTGCTTTGCACAGTTGTCCAGAAAGCCACTCCCTCAGATTTGTTTCATTTGTACAGCATGAATCATGATGAAGAGAGTTTGGAGATGTTAGTTGGCTTCATTCAGAAGCAAGTTGAAAGCTTAGAGACGTGCAAGATTTTTTCTGAGGATATGGAGAAGGATAAGGAGAAGAATGCCAAGCCAAAACACATGCACCATAAGATGAGCTGAGAGATGGCATCCACATTTGCCTTATTTGCAGGGGAGAAGGAAGTGGGCCCAGTTTGTGTATTCTGTGATGAGAACAGGCATTGGGGGAACATTGCCTGAAGGAGATACCTCTCAAGGAAAAGAACAAGAGGCTGATGGAAGCCCAACGTTGTTTTTGGTGCTTCAGGACAGGCCATGCTGCTCGTGATTGCAAGACCCGTGGAATCAACTGTGAGAAGTGCAAGGGATATCATCAAGCAGTTTTGTGCAGAAAGAGCAATCCAACCTTAGAAGAAGTTCCAGAGCAAGTGACACAGCTGTCCATTACTGCCAGAGGATCAGCACATTTACAGATGGCATTAGTGGTGATGAAGTCAGAAGGGTGTTGGTGAAGTCAGAAGGCTCTTGTCATCCTGTTTGGTACCTGCTTGATAGTGGCAGTCAAAGAACCTTTGTTTTGGCTGCAACAGTGAAGAGGCTGAAACTTTGAAAGTTACCAACTTTGGGTCCAGAGAATCGTCTATACTGTGTGATCGTGTTGTTCTAAGCATTTTCTGTCATTATTGTTCAAATTTTGCTGTTTTGGAAGCTTTACAGGTGGACAACATTTGCAGCCACGTCATCTCCAAGCCAAATGTACACATCCTTGAGTATTTTTCCTCCTGTGGAATGGATCTGGCAGAGGCGTTTGAGCCCTGGGGTCTAGGTCTCCAGTCCATTGGTGTTCTGATTGGGGCAGATGCCTTGGGGAAGGTGTTATTGGCAGAAATTGTGCACCTCGACAAGGGTCTTGTTGCCCACAATACCATTTTTGGGTGGACACTGTTGGGGCCTTCACTTTCGAGGGGGGGTTGAGGCGAGGATTCATTTAGTGACCGGAGTTTAGAACAGTTGATTAACCCTCCGTCGGGCGCAATGTATCTGATAGATACATGAAGTAAATTTTTTGTGTTTCCCATTAAATGGCTGGTTAAAGATACTTGAGCATCCTTAAGTCTTCCTACCTCAATGTTTCCTACATTATCCATTTGAAAAGCTTTACACATCTTGTGTCATTATTGTTTAATTGTCATTTGTATCTCTCTGATACATTGTGCCCGAATTTGGAAGAAATAAGTATATTTACACATACTATTCAAAGAGTAAAGGTAATAATATCAAGTATTTTAATTTTGTAATTCATAATTAATGTATAGTAAGT
>JAAFCE010008833.1:4643814-4684891 GCA_013389805.1 Trigoniulus corallinus
ATACTGACTATGTTTCTTTCATACTGACTATGTTTCTTTCATACTGAATGGTTGTTTCTTTGACATTGGACTGAACTATGATTCACAGTGAATGATTCATACTGGATGGCTGTTTCTTTGACACTGGACGATTCTCTCACACTGAACTATGTTTCACAGTGAACAATTCATATTGGGTGGCTGTTTCTTTGACTCCAGACAATTCTCTCACACTGAACTGTGTTTCACAATGAAGGATTCATACTGGACAATTCTCTGAAGAAAACAGTTCACTATATACTTGGCTCTCTCTATCATCCACCAATGATAGTAGCCAAAATAAATTCCACAAATGTCATCACAAAATGAACTTTAACACTTCATGGCCAAATACCACAAGATGAATTGGAATTTGCTAAAGATGACCACACAGCCTTGATTAAAGTTAAATTCTAGTTTTCAACATTTTGGCCCCTTGATCATCTTGAGAAGCCATTTCTTCATTACTGTAAGTAGAATATAATTGGTCAATAAATTCATTTTGCCATTGAAGACTATAAGGTTTTGTAAATAAAAGTCAGCGATATTAATTTTAGAGGGAACACATTCTAATTGGATTGACTTATTTAACACTTTTGTGGAGTTCTTTAAACCACCCACATCCAGACTGTTTTAGGGCCATAGATGGATTTATTTAATTTGCAGACGAGGTTTCAGTCACTATTAAATCCTTTGGGAAGTTCCATAAACATAGTTTGTTGGAGATCAGCATACAGATATGCACCTTGGACATCAATGACAAAATTTTTCCAATGGAGAATAAACATAAAAAGTGTGAAAAATAGCTTAATAACAACCAGGTTAACCACAGGGCTATAAACGTCTTCAAAGTCTACCTGCTTGACTTGTCGATGGCCACCAGCTACAAGGCAAGCTTTAAAGGTGATACCTTGATCTTTATTTTTCTGTGTGAAGATCCATCGATTGATCAGTATCTTTTCATTCTTTGGTCTTTTTACCAATTCCCAAACTTGTCGGTCCTGCATGGTACGAATTTTGGTTTCCATTACTTCAGTCCATTGTTTATGGTTGTGACTTCTAATTGCCTCTTCATAAGTCTGTGGAATTCTACCATCCTCTAGTCATTCAGAAGCATCTTTATGCTCATTGTCTCAACTTATTTCCTCCTCTGGTGATTGAGCAGAAAATGAAAAATCAGTCTCACTAAATGGAATGTTATTTTTATCACAATAAGCCCTTACTTGCATCATACATGAGCAATGGTTTTGTGGAGCAGAACTGTGATAATATTAAACATATATACGACCTTTTTTCCCAGGAACTTCCACACGACGCCATTTATAACTTGAGACCTTTTCTGGAACTAGTGATGATTGAGAAGTAGTAGTTGTCTCGATATTTTTAGTATATGTTTCTTGAGACTCTTTGATTGGACTCTTTTTAGGACTTAAAGAAGTTAGAGTTAAATTAGGGTCCAGCTTGCTGTCCACTGCACTCTTAACAGGTTCAATTGGCAACCTTGAAAGTACATTCTTCTCAGGGGCTTTCCAATATTCATTAAAAGTTACATGTGTACTTTCAATTATCCTATCTTTGGATGGGAGGTAAACACGATAGCCACGGCATCTCCACACGTATCCCATTAATCTGCCCTTGATGGCATGAGGTTGCAATTTAGTTCTAGTTTGCTTAGGTTGACTGTGCAGTCTCTACATAAGAACTGTGCTGTGGATGGGACTCTAATGACCTTGTAGTACAAAGGCCCTAAAACACCAACAAACAACAACTAATATTCTGTGCTTAAACTGGTTATGAGAAAAACTGTAATACAGTATTTACTCACACAACTGCTACTTTTAGATGTTGACGTCCTCAACTTTTAAAATGGGAATTTGCTTCATTTTTAAGGTACAGTGGAAACTCTGAAGTGGACCACCATTGTCATGTTGACCACACTTTTATGGTTTGTTGGTCCACCATTGGTAAGCAGAGGAGAATTTATTCTATATGTTGACCAACTCCATAAGTTGTACCTTAACCACCATATTTGAGACACAGTCTGTTAATTACACAGTATTTTGACCTCCACAAGTTGACCAGCAGAATGTCATGAACATTACATGAGCACTCGTTTTAGCACACCTAAGTCTCCAAGGGTAAGTGCACACTGACTGGCAATTTAGAACAGTAACCAATGATGACGTTCACCATTCATGACAGGGAAAGTGGTGACGTGCTTACTAGGGGTGAACTGGTGATGAAGATGCAAAAGGTAAGGTTCTTAGGACTAGCAATGGGGAGATACTCGGAAGTGACACATAGAATCAAAGGGGGATAGTTGAAGTAGATACTGGCAAGGGAGTCCTAACCAAGTTGAAACTTTATGGTAAAGCCCACTATGCTATATGGATCAGTGTGTTGGGCAATGAGGAAGAAACACAGAAATATAATCGAAGTAGCCAAGATGTGAATGCCAAGGCAGTAGTATACTTTGGTGACAATGATTTAGAAGACCAAGGTTAATCTGTAAAACCATTAAGCTATCTTGAAGCAAAGACAGGACTCTCGGTGTTATGACAGTATTTTTTGTCACAGGATACAGGTGATGGCAAGGCATTAAGGGCTTTGCACTATCTACAAGAATTTTATGATTCTAAGCAAGAAGCCTCAGTGAAACAAAGATCATGTGATACTTCAAATTTTAATGTTTCTTTGGGAATCAAATAAAGATTCATTTGTGCACTGCTCATTCAGGCACAGTATATACTGTATATCTAACAATGAAGGTTATCATGCCAATGATGAGGCAATAAATGAGATTACTGATTTTCTTCATCATACACTTATCCAGCCTGTGGCAGGGTCAGGGCTGTGGGTTCTAGCCCTTCACTCTCACCTATCTTCCACCACGCCCCACATACCACTTTATCCTTACAGACAACCTTTTTCCTGCTGCCTCAAAAATACTTATTTTTAATTCTATATGCTGTTGAAACCCCCACTCACATACTGCAGCATTTCCATCTTGGCTACTCGCAATCTATTTTAAGAGAATCTGTCTCACTGCCCAACACTCTGACCTATATATGCATAGTTGGCCTAACCACTGTGATGTAAAACTAAGGAGTAACTTTTCCAGCATCTTCTAGTCAATGTGTACACCTCAAACACTTATTTAAAGGAGCTCAAGTAAAAAAGTCGTTATACAGTTGAACTCTTGTATAAGAGACTCAGATAAAAGAGAATCTTAGTTATAATAGCCTTTTTGAATTCCCATCTACACGTCCTATACTTTGTGTGTTGATGCTCATAGTTACAAGAGACTGATAAAAGTGAAAATCGCCTATATGAGATAGTCCATTGAATGGTGAGATTGAGTTATTCATACTGAACAACATATTTTATGCATGGCTTACCCTCCTCCGTCCAACCCCTGGTACTGTCGTCCCTATTTGTGAATGACTTTTCCATCTGGTACCAGGCTGCCACAATGGACGGCATTGAGCGTAGGCTGCAACTGGCACTCAATAGTGCCAATGAGTTCGCCAATTCATGTGGCTATAAGTTCTCCCCTGAGAAAAGTCACCCTGAGCCTCAGCTTACCCTAAATAGCCATCTCCTCTCAGTTGTAGAGGCAGCCTGGATTGTTGGTCTTCATTTTGACAGCCAGCTGACATGTCATTGCTCCTTCATGCCCTTGCTCCCTGAATATTCTGCACTGCCTGCAGGGAACTGGCACTACAGGGGGCCTTCCACACAAATCCAGTGCTCAGCCTTTATGCTGAGACTGGTGAACCGCCACTGACTATGCAGCAGCAGTGCTTGGCTACTGCATATATTTTGTGGCTGAAAGGTCAGCCACAGCACCCTACGCACCCAGCCATTTTTAGTTGCACTCTGTGATGGCCATGCAACTGCCACAAAGGGGCTCCCCTGCATTTGGACTGTGGTGGATGGATGGTCTCACTGGCCTGGGTGTCATTCTGCCTAGGGTGTAGCCTGTACTGCCTGTACTGCCCAAATTTCTACCCTGGACAGTGGCAGAACCAGGTTTTAATTGGATGCTCACAGCCTTCCCCAAAACGAGTACTGATAGGTCAGTGTACCAACAAGAGATTGGACGCCTCTCTGACCTATCAGGGGCCATGTTTTTATTTACATGGATGGGTAAAAGGATGGCACCTCTGTGGGTTGGTCAGTTTTTACAACTGGCCATCTCATAGGGGGCTGCCTTCCAAGCATCGCCAGTGTCTTAACCCTTCAGCACACACGTCGGGTATCTGTGACCCAAGACGTTTTTCATTTTATTAGATTAGTATGTATAAAGGTCTGGGATTTCTTGTAAATTCCTTATCTGACTTCTAGTTTACTTTGGCATTGTTTGGTAGGTCAATGAACGTGGTCATTTTTATGTAGGGTCATTTTGACCTGATGTGTGTGACTGTGTTATACGTTTTTACTGCTAATATTCTGTCAAAAAGCTGCACCTTTCTTGAGATAGAAAAGGAAGTTTCAATTTTAATTAAAAATTCACTGAATGTTCAGTATTATTACTGTAATTTCAATGCTTTAACAATAAATAAACATTCAAAATAGATGGACTAAAATTAATTCTTACTGACGTTCAACTTTTGAAGAAGAAATAAATGAATTTCTTGATGAAGATGAAAATGATTTTTTAGAGGAGAGTGAACATGATTCAGACTCAACAATTAGTGAGAGTGGTGATGAATTGGAAATTGAATCTCCTCAATCAAATTATTTTGTAAGCAAGGACAAAACTACAAAATGGAGAAAAGATCCATACCCTGTTAGAGGGAGAACAAAAAATGCAATACTATAACTCATCTTCCAGGTGTTTGTCATACTTTCAGGGACATAGAATCAGAGATGTCTGTCTTTCTTCTATTATTTTCAGATGTTGTTGATTTAATTGTGGAAAACACCAACATATTTATAACAAAACTTCAACCAAATTATTCACACCAAGTTGCCAGGGAGACAGACAAGACTGAACTTATCACTTTTTTGGGCTTATTATACCTTTCTGGAGTCTACAAAGCACCTCACCTAAACTTGAAAGATTTGTGGGAGAAGGATGGTCCCATAATTTTTTCTTTGGTAATGGGTTACAACAGATTTCTTTTTTTTATTAAGATGCATCAGGTTTGACAACATTTATGATAGAGAAGAGAGGAAGAGGGTGGATAAACTTGCACCAATTCGATAATTGCTTACCAAGCTTGAGAAAAAAATTATTGTAGTGTATTCTCCATTTGAAAATGTTACCATTGATGAGCAGCTTATCTTTTTCAAAGGAAAATGTTCATTTTGACAATTTTTACCAAAGAAACCAAAAAAAATATGGAATTAAAGCTTTTGCTTTGGTAGACTCCAAAACCTTTTATTTACTTAAATTGGAAATTTAAGTTGGTGTTCAATCTGAAGGGCCATTCAAATTTTCAAATGCTACTGAGAGTAATGTTCACTGTCTTGGTGAGCCAATAAGAAATTCTGGAAGAAATGTAACAACAGATAATTGGTACACAAGTATACAATTAGCTGTTAGTCTTTTAGAATCTAAATTAACATTGCAGCAATCCAGAAATTAAAAGCAGCCTTTTTGGCTTCACTAAAAATATTACAATGGTATCTTAAGTACCCAAAAAAATCAAAAGCTGTTATACTTATTTCATCATTTCACAAAACTGATGAAATAGATCAATCAACAGGAACAGAGAGAAGCCCTGAAATAATATCTTTTTATAACCTCACCAAAGGAGGAGTGGATTCAAATGATCAGCTTTGCTCAAATTGTAATGTTGGTCAAAAGACTAAACGATGGTGCCTTGCAATTTTCTTTCATTTATTAAACATAATAGGAATTAATTCTTATATTATTTACAAAACCAATTTGCAATCCAAAGGAAATGAATCGAATGTAATTAGACAAACATTTCTTAAAACTCTTGGAAAGCTACTTGTCAGAGAACAGCTAATTAGAAGAGTAAAAAAACCACCAATTGCAAAAACCCTCAAAAGAAAATTAAACATTTACTTAGAAGAAGAGGGAATATCAGAAACAACTCATCAGACAGAAGAGCAACCAGTTTGAAAGAAGCAGAAAAGATGCCACATTTGTCCAAGCACAAGTGATAACAAGTTTTCTGTTTTATGTGCTAAATGCAAAAATTGTATTTGTAAAAACCATTCAGTTGTTATATGCTTCAGGTGTAAGGGAAAAATTAATTTTATAGAGTAAGATCTATTTATACTTATTCAAATTATAGTCATACTTCCAGTATTGTTATTACTAATAATCTCTTAATTCTTACATGTTTTGAAATGTATTGTTTTTAATTTTAATTTGATAAAATTTCACATGTGTTTCATAATTCTCATTTCACACTCTTATAACACTAAAGGGTGAAAATGTATTGCATTCTATTGATTTTCAATTCATTTTATTGCTAAAAGTGAATTAGAAATACACCAGGTCATGATGACCAAACGTGAGTGGCTGTGTTACTTTTAGCCATATGTGTGCTGAAGGGTTAACTGAAGATCTCACAGCTCTGCACAGGGCACTGTAACTCATTCAATGTTTGAATCACAGACTGTGGTTGCAACTGACTCCCTATCCTCCATTCAGCTGTTGCACAGCCTTTATGGCAGACATGCCATCATCCAGGGTGTGCACAGATCACTGCTCATGATTTGCCAGCAGGGCAGGACATTGTTGTTTATGTGGGTCCTGGGGCATGTTGACATCATGGGCAATGAGAGGGCAGATGCCCATGCCCATCAGGTGGCCCACCTGCCAGATGTACCCAAAACTGTTGCCCCCTCCTCTGACGCTCTCCTGATCGTTCACTGGGCCATCCATGAGCTTCTTTCACAAAATCTAATACTGACACGTTTTCCTTTCCAGTGGTTTTGCCTTTTGTTGTTTTGGCTTTTACCTTTTATTTCTGTATTGGTTTTGGCTGTTGCCTTTTTTTCCTGTGTCTGTTTTTACTTTTTTCCATTTTAGCTTTATGTAGTTTTTGGCTTTTGCCTTTTTTATATGTTTCTGTTTAGGCGTTTCCCCATTTTATCTTTATGTCTGGTTTTTGCTTTTGCCTGTATTTATTCTTTGTAAATTTTTCATTGTGTTTCGTTTATTTAATTGTGTTCATATATTCTTCATTGCCCTTTTATTTTTTATTACTTTTTGTGGGTTTTGCCCTTATTTATTGTCATCATGGTGGGATGGCCAATTACACCCCCACCATGGCGACTGTCTTTCTGGGATCTAATGACCATTGAGGTCGATGGGCCCTAAAACACAAACAAACAAGCAATAAGTCACTCCCCCTGATTTCTTCAAGTGATTTTTTAACATTCACCTCCCACTTTTTTTACATGGTGGATATGTTTCCAAAAAACAGTGTAAAGACAATGGTGTAAAAAGGATTAGAGTACATTTAAGTATCAAAGATTGGTTCCGTGAATTGAAAAACCATGCTATTTGAATCAAATATCAACTCTGTGGGATAGAAATCCGTGTATAAAAAGGTAATAATAATAATAACGAAGCATAAATTAAAAAAATATTTTTATTAAGGGTTATATTTTTGTCTACATGCACATTTATGAGGGAGAGGACAAAATGCACTTTCCTCACTACAATTAAAGTTTTTGATTGGTATTGTCAACAGTGGTTGAATTTTTTGTTGCTAGAAATTCTGTCATCTACTTCTAAGTTTTTTGTTTCGCAATTTGTTTATACATTTGTTGATACCTAGATATTCACATCATGAGTTCCCTTTCAAATTTCCAAGCTTGTTCTAGCTCAGGATCATAATTGAGAAAATGTTGAACTATAGTGGCAAATTGCAAGCTCTCATGAAGCAAAGCAGCTTAAGTTCATTAATTTTGCCTGTATCTTCATCTTTGATATGAAGAACCTGTCCGAATCTGTCATAACTTCAATTAGTTCATACTACAATTGTGGAATCCAGGATCGTGTTGTAACAAATAATCCATGTAAAATATGTATTCATTCAGTTTTTTTGGGACCATGTTATTTCTTCATGTTATTAAAAGCACACCACACATTCTGATTCTCAATACTAAAAGATTTGAAACCACAGGTTGAATTTCAAGATACATACAGTACAACAGCATAGACACATTATACTTAACACAGTAGTAGCATGCAGCCTGATTGTTCTAGAATTAAGAGATATTAATCAATCAAATGCTTAATAACTTTAAAATGGTTTAAAACCCATTACTACCTAAATTTCAAAATTCTGCTGGGGTCATAATACTAGTAATTATATGTACAGCATACTGATATTAAAAGTTTCATTATGATTGCCCAAAACACTGAGGAAATGGCAATATAGCAGGAATAACATGCATTGGTAATGTCCATTACTGTATATGCAAGATACTATAATACAAGGCCTCACAACTCTTCATGACGTCATCATGAAGGGGGCGATCGGCAGGCAGAAGGTTGAGCATTTATAGCTTATCTAAATGAACATGCAATGAAATTGCCAATCAATTAAAACACGAAAAATTAATTTTTTTTCATAATGTAATTAAAATAATATCTAATTAAATCAATATCTATGATTTCCCATAAAATCAAAATGACAAGCCTAATAAACCACGAACAACAGCTACTACATAGGGATTTACCATATTTAATCCAATAAATGCAACACCATTTGCTTATTAGAGGGTTCATTTATTAGATGGCAGCGTTTATATATTTTGGACCTTTTTATCGACAATATTGGCAGTCATCATCATCATTATACGCTATCCCTAATGTGGCAGGGTTGGGTGTGCTGGTCCAATGAACGTGCTCTGACTGGGTGCACACCAGCCAGGCGTCTGGAAACCTGCAGGAATATTGGCTAAGGCTGTTTGATGTGACCCATAGAATCAATGGGAGATGGTTGAAGTGGAGACAGGCAAGTGGAGTCCTGTGTGACACTGTACACTGGTCTGCAGCTCGTCTGAGTCAAATTTGAGTCCTAGCCAGCGTTTCATGTTAGCAAACTTCTGTCCTCATAGCTAGTGTTTTGGCACCCACCATGCAGTATGGACTTTGCTCCCTCCGACTTCCATCTCTTTGCTAACATGAAATGCTGGCTAGGAGGACAGAAGTTTGATTCAAATGAGCTGCAGACCAGTGTACAGAGTTGGCCACAAGCACTAGTGGCTACCTTCAATGACAAGGGTATAGGGAAGTTGCTAATATGCTAGGACAAATGTCTCAGTCCAGTCGGATAGGTGACTATCTAGAGAAATAGCTGGAATGTGTACCTATGTACATGTTCCAAATAAAACACTGGATTTTCACTGGGGTTCTCATTTTGCAACCAAATGGACCTTGAAAAAAAATAGCCCTCTTATTTACGTAGCTCTTCTGTACTGCCCAACACTGTGACCCAGATAGCATAGTGGGCCTAGCCACTGCCCTGTAAAACTTCCCTTTCAACTTAATTGGGACACTAAGTAAGGGGGAACTGGAACAAGATGACGAGTGGAGCAAGACGGCATGCGGGGCAAGATGACTAACGACTTAAATGGCGATTTTCCCGATAGTTAGCAAAACCAACGGAATACTACTGGCACTTCTCATGACTAGACACTAAAAAGTCATGTTGTAATTGCAATATTATTTAGATGAGTTTCATTGTTTTCCTGGTGTGTACTATATGAGGTGAAATTTGGGAAAGAAGATATATTTGATATATAGGTAAGCTACTGAAATATCTAATTGCATGTTTTCTACCTTAGGCAACTCGCTATTCATATTCAGTATTGATTATTTTATTAAAATAATTTTTTAATCTTATTGCGGTAATACTAAAATTTTAAAATTGCTGCTGGGGTAAGTTGGCGAACTCACAATGCTGACCCTCAGTGTTAACCGGCATCTTCTTCATGATGGACAGCTTACAAGTTAACAATATATTCGATTTACCATTTACTTCTATTTTAACTACAGTATTAGTGTTAATACCTCACCCTTCTCCCGCCCGTGGCGGGGTCGGGTCTGCAGGTTCTCCTCCTCCACTCCCCCCTATCCCCCACCATATCGCTCCCCACCCCACACTTCTCCATGTCCGTCAGCACCACCTGCTCCCACGTCCGTTTCGGCCTTCCCCTACCTCTGGTGCCCCCAATCACATGCCAACCCATAATGGACCTAACAAGCTCCTCCTCCTCTCTCCTCATTACGTGCCCATACCACCTCAACCGCCTCTCCCTCATCTTCTCTGCAATGTCCCCCACCCCCAGGCTACCTCTAACATAATCATTTCGTACTCTGTCAGCTCGTGACACCCCAGTCATGTAGCGCAGCATATGCATCTCAGCCACCTGCATTCTCCTTTCATGGTTCTTCCTAGCTGCCCAACACTCTGAGCCATACAGCATGGCAGGCCTGACGACCGTTCTGTAAACTTTGCCTTTCAACTTTATTGGGACCCGGCGGTCACACAGGACTCCACTTGCCTGCCTCCACTTCAGCCATCCAGCATTAATCCTATTGGTCACGTCTGAATCTATCTCCCCATTGCTCTGGAAAACTGATCCTAAGTAACGAAACTGTTGCACTGCTGGTATACCCTCACAACGGATCTCACCCCTTGCCCCTGGCCGCTAAAATTGAAAGCTAGGTGCTCTGTCTTATTTGTGTTTACTTTGAGACCCCCTCTTTCCATTGCTGTCCTAATGTCCTGAAGGCCCTTTTGTGCATCCTCCTTGGACCCCTCAAGCTTTCCCACATCATCAGCAAATACTAGGCACTGAGGGGCCCATTCCCCTATCCCCGTCAGCAGCTCATCCATTACCAGAGTGAATAGGTATGGACTAAGTGCTGACCCGTGATGCACACCAACCTGCACATTGAAGCCTGCAGTGTTTCTCCATGCTGTCCTCACCCTAGTAATGGCACCCTCATACATATCCTGCACTATCCTAATATGGCCTTCATCAACCCCTTTCTTCCTTAAAACGCTCCATAGCACCTGTCTAGGGACACTATCATATGCCTTCTCCAGGTCAACAAATACTGCATGGAGGTCCTTCCTTGCTGCTCTATGTTTCTCTATTATCTGGCACAGAATAAAGATTGGTTCCATGGTAGACCTACCTGGCATAACCCCAAATTGGTTCCCCCGGACTTGAGTTTGGTCTCTGAGGCGACATTCTATTACTCGCTCCCACAGCTTCATAGTATGGCTCATTAGCTTTATGCCTCTATAGTTTCCACAGTCCTGGGCATCACCTTTGCCCTTGAACAGTGGAACTATCCAACTTTCTCTCCATGCAGATGGCATCCTGTCCCCATTTGCTAGCTTATTAAAAAGCTTCCCTAACCATGTAATGGCTGTAGTCCCCAAGGTGTGCCAAACATCAATGGGGATCTTGTCTGGGCCTACTGCTTTGCGACCTTTAATTTTTTGAAGAGCTGTGACTATTTCATCCTCACTAACCTTGTCCACTGCCTGGGTGGTGGTTGGACTGTCTGTGCCTGTTGAGCTAGTAGCTGTGTTTAGGAGGCTGTGGTAGTATTCCTCCCACCTTTTAATTACCTCAGCTGGTTGGAACAGGACCCTGCCATTTGTATCCTTGACTGTTATAGCCCTGGTAACATCCTTGCTAGTTCTATCCCTGGTCTTGGCCAGTCTAAAAACTGCATTCTCTCCTTCCCTTGTCCCCAGCTTTTCATATAAGGCCTCATACTTCTGGTACTTTGCCAGTGCAATGGTCCTCCTGGCATTTTTATTTGCCTGAACATAGTCTGTCTTGGAAACCTGATCCCCTAATTCCCTCCATCTATAAAAAGCTACCTTCTTTATTTTGATGGCGGCTTCCACCTCCTCATTCCACCACCATGTCTGCCTACCCTGATATGTTCCTCCTACTCTACCCATACCTAACAGTGCCTCACCACATCGCCTAATCTTCCTAGCAACCCTGTCCCACATTGCACTGGCTGACCCATCCCAATCCCAGTCAACCTGACTAAGAACCTCCTGTCAGAATTCTTCTGCCTTGGTGGGCAATTTCCACCACCTAACAACTGATTCTCCCTTCCAGGAATGTTGCTTCCCTGTCCCCTTAATTAATAGGTCTATCATGAGCAGCTTATGGCCACTTTCCTTCTGGAAATCCTCACTGGGTAGTGCCCAGCAGTCTCGAATCTCTGCCCTGTGCTGCTTCCTAACCATGAAAAAGTCAATTTGGGACCTCCCCTGTGGTGACTGGAAAGTAATTAGGTGCTTTTCCCTCTTCTTGAACCATGTATTGGCTAATGCAAGGCCATGTGCTCTTGCTGTGTCAAGGACCTTCTGCCCCTCTAGGTTGATCACCCCATACCCACATACCCCATGAACATCAGCATACCCCAGTCCCTCATTACC
The DNA here is from genome assembly GCA_013389805.1 of Trigoniulus corallinus. NCBI lineage: Eukaryota > Metazoa > Arthropoda > Diplopoda > Spirobolida > Trigoniulidae > Trigoniulus > Trigoniulus corallinus. The sequence continues at coordinate 4,656,252 of JAAFCE010008833.1, forward strand.
CACGTGTGCATTGAAGTCACCCCCAATAATCAGTCGCTCATTACCCCTGTCCTGTCTCATTATGCTGTCTACTGACTGCACCACCTCATCAAAATCATCCCAAAAAGCTGTTTTTATGGTGTCACCCAGGCCTGCTTGGGGGGCATATGCACTTATGAGGTGGAGCCCTATACCCTGCCAGACAACAGTGACTAACAACAGCCTACTGCTGACTCGCCTAACTGAAGTGATGCCCTGCTGCAAATCCCTACTTAATATAATTCCCACCCCATTTCGTCCCTCTTCACTACCTGCATAGATCAGCTTGTATCCCTCCCCCAGGGACCTTGACCTATTACCTTTCCACTTCATCTCCTGGAGGAATGCAATGCTGATCTTCCTATGCTTTAGGGTTGTGACTAGTTCCCCAGTTTTCCCAGAGAGGGTCCCCATATTCCACGTCCCTAGTCTCAGTCTAGCCCCCTTATTTGGTGTGACAACTCTGACTGGGGTGCCCCAAGTCAGACGTCCAGAACCTACAGTAATAGTAGCAGGGCTACCTGTGGGGGGATGCTGTCCAACCCCACAGGAGACACTCATTAATTGCTGAAGCATTGCCAAGTGAATGGAGGTCTCACACTCACCTGACAAATCACCACCCACACTCTGTGTGCAAGGAATGCAGTACTAGCACTGCATACCCCTAGCAAGCAATGTAACAAACGCTAGCAACAGCAGCAACAATAGCTATACCAACAACAGCAGCAATAGCTGTAACAGCAGCAGCAACAATAACAGCAACAACACCAGAACAACACCAGCAACAACAATAGCAGCGACAACATCAGCAACAACAGCAGAGCCAACAGCAGCGCCAACAGCCGTGACAACGGCAGCGACAACGGCAGCGACCACAGCAGCGACCACAGCAGCGACCACAGCAGCGACCACAGCAGCGACCACAGCAGCGACCACAGCAGCGACCACAGCAGCAACCACAGCAGCAACCACAACAACAGCAGCAGCAACAAAAACAACAGTAACACTGGCAACAAGAACTCCCCAATAAGGGCCTCCACCGACCGCTGACGATGCCCCACCCTCAGCAGGCACCAATCCACCAACAACAACAATACTAATAACAAATCACACTAGTAACAGTGACAATCCCAACACCAACACCACCAATGGCAATCACTCCCCCAAACCCAAAAACACCTTAAATATAAATTCAAAAGAAAAGAAAATGCCTGCTGTGGGGATGGTCTGAGACCGCCAAACACAGTGAGGTCGCTGACGACGCCGGCGACGCACGCTGTGCAGCCCCACGACGGGATCGGAAGCAAGCCCCACGAGGTTAGGCTTAAAAGCCAAACCTCGAAATCCGCCTCCCACCCGTTAACACACCACACACCCACAGCCCTACCGTCAATCTGGTACGATGGGGTGTAAACTGCCTTGGGGAGGCTGTTTTCACCCAGTTGATCTCTTTAAATTTTCCAAAATATCGTAAAAATTTCAGATAGCAAGGAAAGCAGAAGCACTGGGGACGAGCGCCACCTAGTGATCCCAAGTGTCACTTGTATATAATGTAAAATGGCTACCAACATGTAACACGCGGAGGGTGAATTGGATAATAATAATAAAAAAATTAGAAAACCAGCTAGAAATTGGACTGACAGAGAAAACATATAATTTATAGAATTATATGACGCTGAGGAAATGTTGTTGAATAGAAAGCTGCCCAAACTACAAATGTAAAGGTGTAAAATATGCTGCAATTGAATGGATTACGAATTACATGTTTTGGCGAGGGTCAGTGGAAAATGGATATAGTACTACTATGCTATATGGATTAGTGTTGGGTTGTGAGGAAGAGCCACGTAAATAGAATGTAACTAGCCGACATCCAAATGCTGTGGTCAGGGCCGGCATGATGGGTGTGCGAACAGGGCAACGGCACAGGGCCCCACGCACTCGGAGTAGTGAACCTATTGATAGAAGGGCCCCGCTTCATGTTTTCATGGGGCCCCGCATAATTAGTTTGCACAGGGCCCCGCAAAATATAGTGCCAGCCCTTCTGTGATATATGAGTGGGGTGTCAAAATGTGATAGTCAGGAATGAGTAGTCTGGATGTGTACACATCACGGAGAAAATGAGGGACCTGTTGGGAGATAGGCGAGAGTTAAGGGCTAGAACTCATAGACCTGACCCTGCCACAGGGGGGATAAGGATAGGATGATGGTATGCTGGGTATATCTGCCACTACTAACCTTCCAAAGCCAAATCCGCCATCTTTCTTTTCTCCAGCTCGCTGTCCAAGTCACTTGCCATGTAAACCAACTTGGACCAAGTACACTGGGACCAAGTAACTATCCAAGTGCACTTTGACCATGTCAACCTAGCTTTAGTCCTATGGGTCACGCAGAATCTATCTTCCCATTGCTCTTGAACCACTTTTCAATTATGGATTCAAATCACAGAATCATGAGAGAAAACTAAATCTTAAACCTCTTGAAATAAAGTTTGAACCCGCCACGGTGGCGTAGTGGTCAGCTCACTCGGCAACTGCGCCAGTAGTTCTAGGTTCGATACTGGACCGTGGTGGGTCGGCTTCTTTTGGGCGAGAGAGAAGCCGCAAGTGCGCCTTCTTTTGGATGAGAAGTAAAATCGAGGTCCCGTGTGGGTGTACGATGGCGCTTGCACGTCAAAGAACCCTCTCTACTACGCAACGGGTAGATGAGGCAAAAATTTCCAGGTGTAGGAGCTCGCCCCCTGGCGTCGGTAGCATTCCCCAACTAACACTAGACCGACGATAAATAAGCGTAGGGGTGCAGCTTTGGCCGGCAGCCGGCTGCAGAAAAAACTATGTCCAATATAACACCGTGTGTCCATTCAGAGGGACAAATGGGTACCCGACCCTGCCATAGGCGGGAAAAGGGTTGTGAGTTGCTTTGAAATAAAGATACATAAGTTATCGTTGTTGGTGATGCAATCGTAATTTTTTCCATCGTAGTAATTTCCATGTGTGTAAAATTAAATTTTTCCAGTATGCAGTCTGAAATATCCCGTTCCTTATTGTTAGTGTGCAATAGGTCAGACACATGCAACATTATAACCAACAAAGCGTTAATTTACCTGCCAAAATTTCTATTTCGGTTGTGTAATGCAGTCTTGGATCAAGCTACATGTAATGAGAAGAGGAGAGGAGGAACTCATTAGGTCCATTTCAGGAATGCAAGTGGTTGGATGGGCCAGGGGCAGGGGGAGACTGAAGTAGACGTGGGAGCAGGTTGCCCATAACGATATGGTAGTATTTGTGGTGGATGGGGACCTGGTGAAGATAGGTGGGAGTTGAGGGCTAGAACCTACTGACCCAAGCCTGCCACAGGCGGGATAAGGGCATGATGATAATGATGATGACGCATAATATAGTACGTTAAATCAGAGAATTTTCATTGCAGCACTTAATTACGAGATTTCTAAGCGTTTTTGATGTTTTAATCCATTTAATTGATTTTTTAAATAGCAAAGATTAATTTTTTTGCATTTCATCTCAGGATCGTTTAGCATTCTTATGGTACACACCGATTTGGGCTAGAACCCGCAGAACCGACTGTGCCACAGGCGGGATAAGGGTATGATGAGGATAATGATGTAAAATTAAATTTTAGAATTTTAAAAGCATTAACACTAGAAGGACGGCAAATTCTGCCTCCCTATAAGGACGACAAACGTGTCATTTTGACCCCCATTGCAAAATAATGCAATACACTTATTACCATTCAATTTTTAACACAAATCATGCAAAATGCAGTGAAACCTCTCTAACTGGCACACCTGTGGGATCCAGCCAAAGTGTATCCATCAGAGGGATGTACATAAGAGGGTTATGGCTGACTTTAATAATACAGTAGAATCTCGTTATATCGAACCTCAGGGGACTGTGAAAAATACTTCGATATATCCGAAATCGATATATCCAATTCCGGAAATTATATGTCCAGGAAAAAATGTCCCGCTATAATATCTACAATTTCTATTTTAGGATAAAATATTAAGATCATCATATGAGCCACTCACTTGCCAAAGACAAGTAGAATAAATGAGACAGAATAGCCTAGGTGTAATAGTTATTAATATCACAACTTTTGGGTAATTAAGGGAGTTAATCGATTTGGCAAGTGAAAGAAAAGTAATAACATCAAAATCATCATCATCCCACCCTTATTCTGCCAATGGTGGGGTCAGGTCTATGGGTTCTTAAACTCCACTCCCATCTACCCCCACCAAGACCCCTCCAACTCACGAACCTCCGAGTTCCTCTGCACCACCTGCTCCCACGTCCGTTTTGGTCTACCCCTCTCCTGGTGCTCCAACACATGCAGTCCAATAATGGACCTAATGAGGTCCTCCTCCCCATCCTCACTACATCCCTATACCACATCATCCAATGTTCTCTCATTTTCTCTGTGATGTTTCCCACCCAAGCCTACCTCTAATGTAATCATTACAGATTCTGTCAGCTTGTGACACCCCACTCATATAGTGCAGCATTTGCACCTCAGGCACTTGCATTCTCCTTCATGGTTCTTCCTAGCTGCCCAACATTCTGAGCCATACAGCACGGAAGGCCTAACGACCATTCTGTAAAACCTTTATCGGGACCAGTGTTGTCAGATTGGGCTACAAGTAGCGGATTGGGCTACTTTTAAAGTGTCCTTGCTACTAAAAATTCACATTGGGCGACACGCTACTTTTTAGGCTACCTTTAATTGTCTGAGAGCTATAAATATTAAAAATACGCTACTTTGTTACAGTTATATACAGGGTGTTTCTTTAAAGTAACCAATGCCTTTTTTAAAAAATCTATGAGATATGGGATAAAATGGTTAGGAAAAAGTTATAGTTGATGGAGGGGGACATTCACTTCCGAAAACAGTTTAGAAATTTTGGCAGTAGTTTCTTCAGGACAATGCAAAGTTACATTTTTTTCAATAGATAGGGGTAGTTTTAACAATCGCATCGCATAGCTCTAACATAATGTGAAATTTCGATATAACATGTTCCTATCCCTAAAATTAAAAATAAAACCTCAAAACTGCATTAATGAGTGCGCACCAATGGCCCAGGGCTACAGAATGTTGTCTCAGGTATGGAACTCAGCGAATTGTCGCTTTTAACTGCTAAAACAAATTAGAACGTTTTAATATGCAGCTCAGCAAATTGTCACTTTTAGCTGCTCAAACTAGCTAACTTTGAGCACAAGCCAAGGTGTCACGATCCACGTTAGCTCAATGCCATCTAGCTGGAGTGGTTAAGAGCGACAATTTGCTGAGCTCCATACCTGAGACATCATTCTGTAGCCCTGGGCCATTGGTGCACACTCATTAATGCAGTTTTGAGGGTGTATTTTTAATTTTAGGTAGAGGAGCATGATATATAAAAATTTCACATTTTTTTAGAGCTATGCGATGCGATAGTTAAAACTACCCCTATCTATTGAAAAAAATGTAATTTTGCATTGTCCTGAAAAAACTACTGCCAAAATTTCTGAACTGTTTTGGGAAGTGAATGTCCCCCTCCATCAACTATAACTTTTTCCAAACCATTTTATCCCATATCTCATAGAATTTTTAAAAAAGGAATTGGTTACTTTAAAGGAAACACCCTGTATAAAGGTGTAAAGACATCATCATCATAATACCCCTATCTTGTCTGTGGTAGGATCGGGTCTATGCTTTCTTTCCCGCCACTTCCACCAATTTACCACCAGGATCTGATCCATCCCACACACTACCAGATCCTTTAGACAAGCTGCTCTCATGTCTGCTTTGATCCCCCCTGTCCCGGGTGGTTCCAACCTAACGAGCTTCTCCTTCCCTCTTCTCATTACGTGTCCATACCACCTCAACTTACTCCCCTCAATTTACTTTCCGTGATGTCCCCCCAGATTCTCTGAATATACCCATTACTAATTCTATCATCTCTCGACACCCTACTCATGTACTGCAGCACTTTCATCTCTGCTACTTGCATTCTGTTTACGTGGCTCTCTCTCACTGCCCAACACTTTGATCCATGTAACAGCTGGCCTAACCACTGTCCTGAAAAACATCTCTTTTACTTGATTGGGACCCCCCTATCACACAGGACTTCCTTGCCTATCTCCACTTCAACCATCCCCCATTGATTTTATGGGTAACTATCAAATCTATCTCCCCATTGCTCTGGATCACTGATCCCAGTTACTTCGCTTCCTGCACTTTGTCACCAGTTCCCCCAAAAGCTAACCCAACTAACAAGACCTAACCATATAAAATTAACCAAACCTAGACCAAATAAAAGTAACATTTCATCTGGAGAATTTCATAGTAGCAAAATTATTGATTTTTATTTGGGCTACAAATGCTTCAAATCCGCTACTTTTGGTGTACAGCAATGCTATTTTTTAGTCTTCAGATCTGGCAACACTGATCGGGACTCAGAGGTCATTCAGGACTCCACTTGCCTGCCTTCACTTCAGCCCTCCTGCATTAATCCTGTGTCAAGTCGGAATCTATCTCTCCATTGCTATGGAAAACTGATCCTAAATAACGACACTTGCACCACTGGTATCCCCTCAATGCCCGACAACGAATCTCACACCCTTGCCCCTGGCCACTAAAATTGAAAGCTAGGTACACTTTCTTTTTCATGTTCACCTTAAGGCCGCCTCTTTCCATTGCTGTTTTAATGTCTGTAGGCCCTTTTGTGCATCCTCTTTGGACTCCTCAAGCCTTCCCACATCATCAGCAAATACCAGGCACTGAGGGGCCCATTCCCCTATTTCCATCAGCAGCTCATCCATCACTAGAGTGAATGTATATGGGCTAAATGATGACCCTTGATGCACCCAGCCTACACGTTGAAGCATGCAGTATATTCCCATGCTGTCCTGACCCTAGCAATGAAACCAAATAACACCCAAATCAGACTCACATTATATATTTTTGTTGAGACCCCAACTACTTGAGGGAGCGGTGAATTGCGTTGGACACACCAGTTCTCATCTGATCACTGAAGTTAAGCAGCGCAACCCCAGCTAGTACTGACATGGGTGGCCACTTAGGAAAACTGGGCACCGCTAGTATCCAAAAATCGTCACATTAGTGTATCGTCTGTGCAGTCTCTGTATCAGAACCACAAAGTGGATGGGGCTCTAATGACCTCGTAGTTGAAGGGCCCTAAAACACCAACAATCAAACAAACAACCAACTACTTGACACCCAAGAGATCCTTCAGTTTCAGACCAAACAAACATCTGGCTTATATTTTTGTTAAAATCATGACAACCAAAAATATAAACATATAAATTTTGCTTATAATAAGCTACTGATGTAGTAAGATTAGGAAATGGCAAAGGTTTTTCTAAGTCAAACGAAAATACCAAAACTTTATTAAATTGTGACATTCAATCTGCAGCCAATTTAAACTGTGAGCCTGTTCATCCTATTTAGATGAGTGGCCTTTTCAATTTTTGCTATCCAAATTCCCTCCCTATCGAAGACAGAATTTTCGTTATTCCAACTGCAGTATGGAGTTAGTCAGAATGGCTTCTGAAAGAAATTATTACTTATTCACTGGCCAAAAATATTTTTGATTTGTAATGGTGTTAATTTATATTATTTCAGAAATGTAATATACATAATGAAGGTTATGTCTGAACAAGTGCTTTGACACTAAAATTTCAAAAATATCAAAGCGTAGAGTTAATCGATTTGGCCTGTGAATTGTTCATATCATCATCGTCATCATCATACCCTTATCATACCTGTGGCAGGGTCGGGTCTGCGAGTTCTTGGTCCCCATCCACCCCCCCCACACTACCTAAAATATTAAGATCAACAATGTTAAAAAAAACAATAAGATCATAACATAAAGATGTTCTATTCTAATTCACTACACTGCAAGCAGCCTTATTTGAGAGTGGAGAGACTAACTCTCATGCCTACCAGTGATTCCATAGAACTCCTAAATCCCTGTTGTGCAGGGTTTAAACCCGCAACGTGTGCAGTCAAGTTGCACTGGACACACCAGTTCTAGTGAGATCACTGTAGTTAAGCAGTGCAAGCCCACGTTAGTACCAACATGGGTGGCTGGCAAAGAACGTTGGGTGTTGCAAATTTTCCCTCTCCTATGTCCACTACCTGCCTCCTCATCTCCCACGAGCAGCCTCCTAAGGGTTCGTCCTGTTATGGCTGCTTGGCTAACTCCCCAACCCATTAAATGAATCCAGAATCCCTAAACTATAATTGTTGTGTCCCCCTACAATACTTGCAATGGTGGCCTTTCCTTTCAGGAAGCCCTCCACTTTATCCTCTCTAAAGGTACTTGTCAAAAAAGACCAGTAGTATGAGTCTGTCTGTGCCCTTATCTCCCTCAATTTATATGTATGATCCTTTCCTATCTTATACTTAGCCAGGGACACACTTCCAACCAGAGGGGTACATTCGTACATCAGAGGCTTTATGTGTGGGCTGCCAAGTCAATTGCAGTGATGAAATAAAACCTTTTAGTTCTAGGGGTTTTGTGAGTCGACACAGTGTGAAGACCTTGGTCTAGATGGAGTGAGGCCCGCTCTATAGACCCTGTTGACCAAAGTCAAATACATACTATATTTATGATACTTCGATATATCCCATAGGCTTCAGTAGGGTTGCGATGTAGCACCGACGCCCCCGCCAGGTGGCGTCACTGCACAGCTAAACTGTGAGGGCAATTTCCCTATGTCCCGATAGATGGCGCCACATACTGGGCAAGCTACCGAGTTAGTAGACTGACGCTCCCGCTTGGTGGCATGCAGACTACTTTAGCTAGTTTAGGCGGGAAATAGGATGGGTAGAATATAAGCAAGGGGAAAGGTGGGAAAAGGGAGGTCTCCTCCAACCTTTGCAGCGTGAAGCTGTGTCTGACGGTGGGCAAGTGCCCAAACAAAGAACGTAGTGTTTCTCCAGTTAGTCAAGTGTCTTCAGCAACACCACTGGAATAGATGAGCCAGTGTGTGCTGTGTGACGTAGTGACGTGAATCAACGAATTCTTTGACTGTGCTACGATGCTTGCAATGCAAGCTGGAGGAGTTAGAACTCGCCCGCTTCACCTTGCCTGGTGTCTGGCCTGTAACTATCGCCTATGCCAACCGTTAATAAATTAGTGCACTACTAATTTTTGAACTCTACAAATTTTGGGGGCCTGTCTGGGATAGGCGCTCCAGTTCATCAGGTGCTTCACTGGTGACAGGTGAAGCATGTAAGTTTTTGAACAATTTTTTTTTTTTGGGGCATCCTTTGATTTAATATGGCAACTGCCAAAGATGAAACCCTAGTTGAGGGAAGGACCCAACCTGCTGTTGATGTCACGTGGCTGGCGTCATTAGACTCCCTCAAGATGACTGAATTAAGAGATGCTCTTGGCGCTTATGGCCTGAAGAAGTCCGGAACTAAATTAGAGTTAAAGAATAGGCTTAAGCTCGTCATCGCCATGGAGAAAGAAAAAGAGTCATCTAATATTATAGTTGCTCCTGATGATGCAGTAGACGAAGATGTTGATAGTGGGTCTGACACTCCTGAGAGGAGGATCAGACAAGAGTGCCTCTCTTTTAGAGATGTTGAGGAATCTATTGCCTCGTTCAGTGGGGATGATCCTGCCCAACATATCTCTAGTTGGATATGAGAATTTGAGGATTTATGCTCACTTAGTAACTGGTCCGACGTTCACAAAGTTGTGTATGCTCATCGATTGTTGAAGGGATCAGCTAAGCTGTTTGTCCATTACCAGAAGTGTGGGGACACATGGGTTAACTTGAAGCGTGAGCTACTTCGAGAATTTTCTACACCGACTAGCAGCAGGGCAGTTCATCAGCAGTTATCTCGTCGACGGAAGTTGCCGACGGAATCATGTCACGAGTACATGCTCAAAATGTTAGATATTGCATCCCAAGCCAATGTAGAAGTAGAGTCTGTCATTCAATACATTATTGATGGGATCAACGATATGGACTCAAACAAAGTTATCTTATATGGTGCACATGATTTTGCTGGTTTCCATGCGAAGTTGATGTCTTACGACAATATGAAGTGGAATACCAAGTTCTCGCATAACAGTTTCGAACGGCCAGCGCGGCCCAGTCCTGTGAAGACTCCACCAAATATTCGTTGTTTCAACTGTGGTGAAAGAGATCACCTAAGTTCCAGCTGCCCACACAAACATAGAGGAAAGAAATGTTTCCACTGTCAGCAATTTGGTCATCTTGCTTCTGCCTGCCCATCCAGCCAAAACCAGAGTTGCCAGGTGGTAACTGATAATGTTCCTGTTCGACCGTTTAAAGCTGTTACGTTATGCGGCCTTAGTCTACATGCATTAATTGACTCTGGCAGTGATCTGTCCTTACTACGTGCTCAGAGTTATATGGAGATGGGTTCACCAAAACTACAGCCAGGAGTATTTTTCACTGGAGTAGGCTCCACCAAGACACACACTTTGGGATGTTTCCGGTCATCTTTGCTGGTGGACCACGAGAACTTTGAACTCACTGTACATGTGGTACCTGATACATTCATGTCGTGTAATATTCTTCTGAGTGCTAATTTCCTACGGCAATCCATCCTCACGTTAGATAGAGGTCATGTCACGACCATGCACAAATGCATTCCTACAACCTCCACCGAAGTTTCTCTTCTTGATGCTGTTGCCAATTTGTTACACATTGATGTTCTTACACTAGACGCCACACCTAGTCCACAACACCCACGAATACAGAAGATGATAGATGATTACAAGCCCATTAAAACCGAAGAAGTTGGAGTACAGATGAAGATCATTTTGACCGACAAAGTTCCAGTGTATCAGCGACCTCGACGACTGCCTGTAGACGACAAGGCTGCTGTCGAGCAGCAGATTGGTGATTGGCTTGGCCAAGATGTCATTTGCCCTAGTACGTCGGATTTTGCTAGCCCCATTGTGATAGTCCAGAAGAAGAATGGTGAACCTTGAATTTGTGTCGACTACCGACAGTTAAACCGAAAGGTAATTAAGGAACGATATCCTTTACCCTTAATTGAGGATCAAGTTGATCAGCTTCAAGGCGCCAAGGTCTTTAGTGTTCTTGACCTCCACAATGGCTTCTTTCATGTACCTGTACATGTCGATAGCCAAAATACACCTCCTTTGTAGTACCGGGTGGACAGTATGAGTTCCTGTGCATGCCGTTTGGACTCTAACTCTCCAGCAGTTTTCCAGAGATACATCAATGCTGTTTTTAGTAACCTGATTGCTGACGGTGTCGTGCTCACTTATCTCGATGATTTAGTCGTCCCCACACTGAATGAGTCAGAGGCTTTTGAAAGGTTGCAGCTTGTACTCCAAAAAGCAACAAGGTTCGGATTAGAAATTAATTGGGCCAAATGTCAGTTCCTGCAAACAAAAATTGAACATCTTGGACTCCTCATTGAAGATGGTACGGTGAGACCGGCCCAACACAAGGTCGATGCAGTTCTCAAATATCCTGAGCCGAAAACAGTTAAAGCTGTACAGAGTTTCCTAGGACTCACTGGCTATTTCCGGAAGTTCATTCAAAATTATGCTGCTATTGCTAGACCGCTATCAGATCTTCTCCGTGATAATGTCGACTTTAAATTTGATGAGCAACAACAGAGTGCATTCCTGAGCCTCAAAGAGATTCTCGCCGGGGATCGAGTATTGAAGCTGTATCGTACAGGAGCCGAGACTGAACTTCACACTGATGCATCAAAGTATGGGTACAGTGCAATTATTCTGCAACGTGATGATGACGATGGTTTACTCCATCCTGTCTACTATGCAAGTGGAATAACTTCACTAGCAGAGGAGAAGTACATCAGCTATGAATTGGAAGTATTAGCAATTGTTAAATCCCTTCAGAAGTTTTGGGTTTATCTGCTGGGAATACCCTTCAAGATCGTCACCGACTGTCAAGCATTCCAGATGACGATGAAAAAGAAAGATCTCTCTGTCCATGTCGCAAGATGGGCTTTGATGTTAGAGGAATTTCGATTTGAAGTTGTTCATTGCCCAGGACGTAGCATGCATCATGTTGATGCTTTGAGTAGGCACTCCTTGCCGAATGTATTGGTGGCTGAAGTGCAAGATGGCAGCTTCATCAGCAGGTTTCAACGTGCTCAGCAGGAGGATGACGACCTTCAAGTGATAATGAAGAACATGACTGCAAGTCACAAGCTCGGCAATCGAATCGCCAAGGGTTTACTTTACCGTGATGTCGATGATGAATTACTTTTAGTGGTGCCACAACGGCTACAAACAGATGTCATTAAGAAAGCACATAGTAGAGGCCATTTTTCTGTCGCCAAAACCGAGTCACTCATGAGGAAAGATTATTTTTTTAAAAAGATGCGTTTGAAGATTGAGCAAGTTATGCATAACTGTATCGACTGTATTTTGGCTGAGTGAAAACACGGCAAGCAGGAGGGATTTCTCCAACCCATTGATAAGGGCAACACACCTTTAGACACCTATCACATTGACCACATTGGTCCTCTACCTTCCACGAAGAAGCTGTATCATCATATATTGGTTGTTGTTGATGCATTCCCCAAATTCGTCTGGCTGCACCCTACTAAAAGTACCACTTCCAAAGAGGTTATTGCACGCTTGGAGTTACAAGCCACTGCTTTTGGGAACCCTAGAAGGATCATCAGCGATAGAGGCACAGCTTTTACATCCAACAACTTCCATGAATATTGTGAGCGAGAACATATCCTCCATGTTCTCATTACGACGGGCTTACCACGTGGAAACGGACAGGTTGAGCGGCTTAACCGATTGCCGATTCCCCTCTTAACTAAGATGTCTGTGCCAACACCGCATGAGTGGCATCGTCATGTTCGTGTTGCTCAGCAACTCATCAACTCGACTCATCATAGAAGCACTGGTATGACGCCATTCTAGCTCTTGATAGGAACTGAGATGCGATTACACTGCAACGATGACATCCGAGTGATCATTGACAGTGAATATGCCACAGCGTTTACAGATTCCCGTGATGCTTTACGATGGCAAGCTAAAGTCCAGATCACCAGGATTCAAGATGAAAATCGCCACACCTTCGCCCAATGCCGTGTTCCTGCCCAAGTATATACCAACGGTGAACTTGTTGCCATCAAGCGCATGCAGATCCAACCAGGAATGAAGTTCCATCAGAAGTTTCTTGGACCATACGAAGTTATTCGGGTTTTGCGAAATAACCGCTACCACCTCCAGGAAGTTGGCAAACACGAGGGTCCTCGATGTACCACTTCCTCTGCTGACTGCATGAAGCCTTGGCCGTCAATCATCGAAGCTGTTGATTCTGACGTTTAGATTTTGTATTTTGTTTGATTTTGTATTTTCATTCTTGTACCCTTTGCATTGATGCTTGTGCTATTCGTCCTTTTGCTGGTTGTACTTTTATAGTTGGTTTCATTTGTACATTTTTTTTTGTTGTCCTCCCTTTTCTGCCTGTGTCGGGACGACACAGGGTTAGGATGGCTGAGTGTAGGGTTGCGATGTAGCACCGACGCCCCCACCAGGTGGCGTCACTGCACAGCTACACTGTGAGGGCACTTTCCCTATGTCCCGATAGATGGCGCCATTTACTGGGCAAGCTACCCAGTTAGTAGACTGATGCTCCCGCTTGGTGGCGTGCAGTCTACTTTAGCTAGTTTAGGCGGGAAATGGGATGGGTTGAATATAAGCAAGGGGAAAGGCGGGAAAAGGGAGTTCTCCTCCAAGCTTTGCAGTGTGAAGCTGTGTCCGATGGTGGGCAAGCGCCCAAACAAAGAACGTAGTGTTTCTCCAGTTAGTCAAGTGTCTTCAGCAACACCACTGGAATAGATGAGCCAGTGTGTGTTGTGACGTTAGTGAAATACATTTCTTCAAGTAGTTTGACATATTGACAGCATCACTGGAATAGATGAGCCAGTGCGTGCTGTGTGACGTAGTGACATGAATCAACGAATTCTTTGACTGTGCTACGATGCTTGCAATGCAAGCTGGAGGAGTTAGAACTCGCCCGCTTCAATTTGCCTGGTGTCTGGCCTGGAACTATCGCCTATGCCAAACGTTAATAAATTAGTGTACTACTAATTTTTGAACTCTATTTTTGAACTCTACACCTCTGATCAGAGGGACCCAAAATCACCTTCGATATAGCCGAGATATATCAGGGCATCTTTCGTATTGATTAACATTGTGTCAGGCGCACCGGTGCTTAAACTTCGATATAGGCATAAATTTCGATATAAGCGAGTTCGATATACCGACGTTCTACTGTACTGGCATTTAATTTATAAAGATACAATCATGTGTGGATCTAGGATGGGGTTTTTGTGGTTGCAACCCCCTTATGCACATGAACTTATATTTACATAATATGTGAGGTTTAGCTCAAACCCCCCGTATTGGCTCAACCCCCTTGACGAAAATCCTGGATCTGCCATTGGATACAATACATACTGTATATTATTTTATATTGTGTTTTGTAAACTGAAAAGATGCATTGTATAACATCAAACTATTTTAAAAAATTCTTAACTTACATAAACTGCAGCCCCTATGTTTCTTTATTGGCAGTCTTCTGTTCTTTGGGCTATTCCACCAACCCAGCAGGGCAAGCTGTACAGTGGAAATTTTGCCTCATCAATCCGTTCCATAGTAGAGAGAGTTCGTTTATTTGTAAATACTACTGAACACCAAGTGGGATTATGGTTTTACTTCTCATCCAAATGAAGATGCACTCAGGTAATCAACCCACCTTGTTCCAGTATCAAACCTAGAACCACTGCTGCAGTTACCAAGCATGCTACCCACAGTATCACTGAGGAGGGATGTACTCATTACAGAGGGGGTTTTATTAAAATGATGGCATGTATAAGGTGGAGCAATGGAGGGGTTTATCCATTACAGAGTTGGTTTTCTGAAAATGGTAACATGTATTAGGTGAATCAATAGAGGGGTGTACCCATTACAGAGGTTTATCATTTACAGGGGTAGTAATGATGACCAAAGGAAGGTGCACTCAGGGAACCAACCCACATTGGTCCAGTATCCACCCTAGAACCACTTATCAAGCATGCTACCCACTGAATCACTGAGGAGGGAGGTACTCATTACTGAGGGGGGTTTTATGAAAAAGATGACATGCATTAGGTGAACCAATGGAGAGGTGTGCCCATTACAGAGGTGTACCGTTTACAGGGGTAGTAATAACATAAAGTCTATTGGCGAAAACTCGGTTCCTGAACAATCTGTACCGATATGAGGGGTGTCCCCATAGAGAGGGTTTACTGAACAGCATAAATATAATTCCTGCATGAAATTTTTGACGATGCACACTGTCTGTAAATGGGCCATGCATGTATTGCCCCAAAATCTAGGATGTTGTAGAACACATTGATGGACCATCTCTGACTATGATCATTGACTGGAATCTCGGTATCAATCATTTAACTATTTCCCTATGTGGGTCATTTTGACACGGTTTTGTCCTATTAGGTGAAATGATGCATGACTTTTTTCTTTTAACCCTTTTTTGTTGAAATTTTACATATGCATGCACTGCATATATCTAGGAAAATTCACAAAAGCTGAGCCTTATTGTTAAACGGTTTGGCGACACTAAAATTTTAAAAACGAAAACGTGTAAAAATCACACACTCCATCCTTCTAGTGTTAAACCAAGACATTTTGTTGTATTATTGCCTGCTTCTAGTATCTTTACTATCCTACGTCAGTGGCGCCACCACTGGTGATCGGCCACACTAACGTGCCCAGCAAATCCTTTTTTTTTAAATTTTCAATTGACTAGGCAGAAAGTTAAGGAGGCAGTGATGACAACGCACTGCTTGCCACTTAACTGCGTGGTTGTGCGGCCATTGCAATAGGATGTGGAAAACTCGACAAACCCATGGTTTTTTTGGCTGTTGACGTGTTAATTCTAAAAACCACATGAGCAACCTGCAAAACCGCATACCACCAGCTGCAGTGGCAAACCGCCTGTACATTAAGGTTCTTAAGATCCCATCCACATGCTCATAGACTTGCTTGTATCCTGTAGTTTGCACAAACTGGCCTGTACACCCTGTTGTGTCCACAATATACAGGTAAACATGCACAGACTTCAGTTCATATCACAACAATGCTATCCAGTCAGTGCCAGATTTAGATATTGAGAGGCCCTAGGCGATTTCAATTTTGAGGCCATTTTCTTAAGTTTTAAAGTCCGCTAAATGCTTAGGCCCTAGGCTCCAGCCTACTTAGCCTAGTTGTAAATCCGGCACTGTATCCAGTGAAGAACTTGTATTATTATAAGTCTTTGTTTACTTTTTACTAGTGACCTTCACACCAATTATTTCAAGTAAAATCAATTCTAACAAAACCCCTAAATGACAATCCTTAAATAATAACCTCCCTTAACTTTTCAATAATTTTGTTTTAGGCCACACTCATTTTGTCTCGATCGGAATATTCGTTACATTTTATTTTCCACAGACTAGGTAACGATTTATATTTGAACTGTTTGAAATAATTTCGGGACGTCAGACATGTTTACTTCACAAAATCAAGTGATGGACTGAAGACATGGCTCGATTTGTGTCCACACGCTCAGGCTTTACCATATGAGCCAACTTTGAACAAGTGAAAGGGCTTAACAGATCTTCAGTGGTAGCTCTGTCCAATGGATCAAGTTATGTATGCACACATAAAAAATTTTCTTCCTAACGTTATGTATGAAGCAGATTTAGATATAAAGCAAACTCTCTATTAAGCCATAATTACCTCTGGCAACATAACTTCCCAAACCCAGAATGTGAACAGCTCCGGGACAAGACATTATTCATCCTCATTTCTCCATAGAAAACAAAAACCTGATCCTACTTGACACTTTCTTATTTGCATTTTACCACATCTCTGCTCACGATTTCAGGACTTCACTGTGTTTCAGCAAAAGATTTTCTGAACTTCAACAAAAATATAATAAACAAAGACAACAATCTTTACCAAAAAAAAATCATCAATGTGAAATGGTAGTGAAAACAGTCATTGAGTAATTCTCAATGACGGTCTCAAGAGACTGAACTGGACAGCTAGGTGGCGCATGACCGCTGGTTATGTGTCGTGTGTGCTCTTGCGATTTTTGGCCGTTTTCCAGAGAAATCAAGAAAAACTATTGCCTTTTTCAAGACAATCATCCCATCACTGAAGATCATGGTAGGGCTGCAGAATTTGGGGACTGTAGACGGTGTGAGGGGCTTGGTATGAGGTCGATATGTGATTTCTGTTGCTCCCGTCGTCCTCCAGTGTGGCGCGAGTGTCGTCTGCATCGACAGACGCCGTGCTGTACTGGGGCTGTGGGACCAAATTCCTGCAGCTAAATTGCCATTATTATTATTATTATTGTTTTGTTCTTATTGTTATTTCCTTGTTGTTTTATTGTTTTTTGTTATTCCCTCATTGTTTTATTGTTTATTTTGTTATTCCCTCATTGCTTTATTGTTTTCTAGATTAGCATTGCCTGTCAGAGACATGCAGTCCTAGGACTGCATCTGTTTGGTTGAGGGGTTAGTGGTGAATTGTCATGTGAGTGTGAGACCTCTGCTCACATGACAGATGGAATCACATTGAGTGTCTCCTGTGGGATAGGATGGCACCCCCCACAGGTAGCCCTGTCACTATGACTGCAGGTTCTGGACGTCTGGCTGGGGTGCCCCCAGTCAGAGCTGTCACACTAAAAGGGGTTAAGCTGCAGTTAGGAACCTGGAATGTGGGGACCCTGTCAGGGAAAACAGGGGAATTAGTGGAAACCCTTAAGCATAGACAAATTAGCATCACTTTTCTCCAGGAGACGAGGTGGAAGGGAAATCGATCACGGGCACTGGGTGAAGAGTATAAGCTTATATATACAGGTAGTGAAGAGGGACGAAATGGGGTGGGGATTATATTGAGTAATGAGTTGCAGCAGGGGGTCACCTCAGTTAGGAGAAATTGCAGTAGGATAATGCTAGTCACAGTAGTTTGGCAGGGTATGTGTCTCCACCTCATAAGTGCATATGCTCCCCAAGCAGGCCTGGGTGAAACAGCAAAAGTAAATTTCTGGAATGGCTTTGATGAGGTGGTACAATCTGTAAACAGCACCATGAGACAGGGCAAAGGAAATGAGCGTTTAATTATTGGGGGTGACTTTCATGGTCATGTGGGCAAGGATTGTCTAGGATATGATGAGATCCATGGGGGTTGGGGGTATGGTACAATAAACCCTGAAGGTCAGAAGGTACTGGAGACAGCACAAGCACATGGCCTAGCATTGGCTAATACATGGTTCCAGAAGAGGGAAAAGCACCTAATCACCTTCCAGTCACCACAAGGGAGGTCACAAATGGACTTTGTCATGGTTAGAGAGCAGCACAGGGCATTAATCAAGGATTGCTGGGCACTACCCAGTGAGGATTTTCAGAAAGAAAGTGGCCATAAGCTGCTCATGATGGAATTACTACTGAAGGGAGTAGTTAGGAAGCATATTTGGAAGGGAGAGCCAGTCATTAGGTGGTGGAAGTTGGCCACCAATGCTGATGAATTCCAGCAGGAGGTCCTCAGCCAGGTTAACTGGGATTGGGATGGGTCTGCCAATGCCATGTGGGACAGGGTTGCTAGGAAGATTAGGAGATGTGGAGAGGCCCTGTTTGGCATAGCCAGGGTAGGAGGAACGTCTCAGGGTAGGGAAACATGGTGATGGAATGAGGAGGTGGCTGCTGTCATAAAACTAAAGAAGGTGACATTCCATAGGTGCACAGTGGTCAGAAATGCAAATTTTGTGGGACATTTAAGAAAAAACTCATGTCAGCAAATTTTGCAAATGGATGATGCAATCATTTTGCATCATCCATGATTCAGGTCATTGTGTTTTGTACTCTCATGCAGGCATTTTGCAAAGTTCATTGGGAATTCTTTTTGCTGCATTATGGACACTGAAGCTTCAGGCTACTATAAGCATTCCAAATTGTCTTTTTAAGTTAACAACGGTCAAGATATGATCACATGTAGCTTAGGAGGACAACAACTGATTTTTAATAATTCTTTGGGGCTTGTCATTGTGGGAAAAAAAATAGTACCCTTTCTTCCATTCTGGAAATGATTTACGATCATTCTGTGGTCTGTTACCTTTGTTTTGACACCCATCCTAAAGTGCTCAGACCTGCGGAAGTTATTTATTTTTAACCTTCTGTCGACAAGGTGACGATTTCTGGCACACAATACAAGGTGGGGGTCTGTGATGACCCCAAAAAGACTTTTTGATTTTCAAGGCTTAAATATTCAGATTAAGGGCATTATTATGGATATTAAATTAAATACCATCCATATAAAGCTTTAGCAATGAAAATAATTTGGAAACATGCTGTAAAAATTCTATATTATCCAAGAAGACGAGACATCAACATCACCATACCCTTATCCCACCTAAGACAGAGTCGGGTCTGCAGGGTCTAGTCCTCCACTCCTGCTTATCTCCCACCAGGCCCCATCCACCCCAGACACTACCAAATCCTTATGGACATCCTGCTCCCATTTCTGCCTTAGTAACAAGTGGTTCTGACCAGCCAACCATGTTGGTACTAACTTCGGTTGCATTGCTTAACCAGAAATAAAACATGCTAATTACTTAGGAGACCTGCCAACTTCCCTAGATAGGTAAAGAAAACATCGGAGAACAGGTACTCAAAGGTTGGTTAAGATTGGAGAAAGTGGTACATGTGTAGACACAATTTTGTTGGTCTGGGGTCTGCCAAGACCCCACCTTGTTGACGGAAGGTTAATTTTTATTACCATGAGGTATCAAGGAAGGTGTGACACGAAAGGAGTTATTTGATTTTCTCTTCAATGAACATCTCCTTTCTCATGCTAATACTATCTTTGCAAGAAATGAAATGAGACATAACATTGAATCCAGGGTACCAAATTTACCAGGAGATGATTTGAAAAATAAAATCTCCCTATTTTCCAACAAGGTTCTGACAGTGACAAAGAGTATGTGGATTCATCAGGCAGTGAATCAGATCTTTGATGTTGTGTAAAGTTCCCCAACTTCAATGTACTAATTTGAAATTTGAAAAAAAACATTGTATTCAGAAATATAAAATTATATTTTGTTCAAAAATTTACAACTACACTTCATGTTAAGCTTACTTCATTGCACTATTACACATGTCCCGCTAAAACATTTCAGACCACTGTGAGCTGGTGGGGAATGGGAGATCAGGTTTCAAAGACGGACTATATTCAGGCACATAAAACTGCCAGGAAGGCCATTGCCCTGGCCAAGTATCAGAAATATGAGGCTTTGTATGAGAAGTTGGGAACTAGGGAAGGAGAGAATGCAGTTTTTAGATTGGCCAAAACCAGGGATAGGACTAGTAAAGATGTAACCAGAGCTATAACGGTTAAAGATACCAATGGTAGGGCCCTGTTCCAACCAGCAGAGGTAAGGAAAAGGTGGGAGGAATACTACCACAACTTCTTAAATGCTGCAGCAAGAAGAATGCAGGAAGAATGGGGTCAAGGAAGGCCATATTAGAATAGAGCAGGATATGTATGAGGGTTCCATTGCTAGGGTGAGGACAGCATGGGGAAATACTGCATCCTTCAACGTGCAGGCTGGTTTACATCAAGGGTCAGCACTTAGCCCATATCTATTTACTCTAGTAATGGATGAGCTGCTGACAGGAATAGGGGAATGGGCCCCTCAGTGCCTAGTATTTGCAGACGATGTGGGAAGACTTGAGGAGACCAAAGAGGATGCACAAAAGGGCCTACAAGATATTAAAACGGCAATGGAAAGAGGGTGAAATTCGTTGTGGGGGAGACGAGATTCCAGTAGTTCAAGAGTTTCGGTATTTGGGATCAGTCTTCTAGAGCAATGGGGAGATAGATTCTGACGTGACCCATAGGATCAAGACAGGATGGCTAAAGTGGAGACAGGCAAGTGGGGTCCTGTGCGACCGCCGGGTCCCGATGAAGTTGAACGGCAAAGTTTACAGAACAGTTGTTAGGCCCACTATGCTGTATGGCTCAGGGTGTTGGGCAGTTAGGAAGAACCATGAAAGGCAAATGCAAGTGGCTGAGATGCGAATGCTGTGCTACATGAGTGGGGTGTCACAAGCTGACAGAATCCGGAATGATTATGTTAGAGGAAGCCTGGGGGTGGGGGACATTGCGGAGAAGATGAGAGAAAATCGGTTGAGGTGGTTTGGGCATGTGAGGAAAAGAGGAGAGGAGGAACTTATTAGGTCCATTGTGGGACTGCCTGTGATTGGGGGCACCAGGGGTAGAGGAAGACCAAAGCGGACATGGGAGCACGTGGTGCAAAGCGACATGGAGGTATGCATGGTGGAGAGGTACTTGGTGGGGGATAGGCGGGAGTGGAGGATTAGAACCCACAGACCCGACCCTGCCTCAAGCAGAAGGGTGAGATGATGATGGTCTCAAGAGACTGAACTAGTGTCCTGGGAAATCAATGGAACCAATCGTTATTCTACAACAGATGATAGAGAAGAATAGAGCAACAAAGAAGGGCTTTCATGCAATATTCGTTGACCTGGAGAAGGCACATAATAGTGTCCCTAGACAGGGCGTATGAAGCGTTTTAAGAAAGAAAAGGGTTGATGAAGCCATGAATATGTATGGTGGTTTCATCGCTAGGGCGAGGACAACATGGGGAAATACTGCACGCTTCAATGAGCAAGTTGGTGTGCATCAAGGGTCAGCACTTAGCCCATATCTATTCACTCTAGTAATGTGCGAGCTGCTGACGGAAGTAGGAGAATAGGCCCCACAGTTCATGGTACCTGCTGTTGTGGGAAGGCTTAAGGAGTCCGAAGTGGATGCACAGAGAGTCTACAAGACATTAAAGCAGCAATGAAGAGAGGTCTAAAGGTGAACATGAAGAAGACAGAGTACCTAGCTTTCGATTGGAATGGCCAGTGGCACGGGGCGAGATTCGTTGTGGGGGTGAGATAATACCAATGGTGCAAGAGTTTGGTTTTTTTAGGATCCGTTTGTCAGAGCAATGGGGGAAATAGACTCCAGCGTGACCCATTGGATTCACGCAGGATAGTGAAGTAGGGACAGGCAAGAGGAGTCCTGTGCAACCTCTGGGTCGCAATAAAGTTGAAAGGCAAAGTTTACAGAACAGCTATGCTGGATACCTCAGTATTGGGCAGCTAGGAAGAACCATGAAAGGAGAAGGCAAGTAGCTGAGATGGGAATGCTGCACTAAATGATTAGGGTGTCATGATCCAACAGAGTCTGAAACGACTACATGAGAGGTAGACTGGGGTGGGGAAACATCGCAGAAAAAATTGAGAGAAAATCGGCTGAGGTGGTATGGGCATATGATGAGGAGGAACTTATTAGGTCCATTATTTAGGAATGCAGGTGATTCGGGGCACCAGGAGTGAAGAAAGACCAAAACGGACGTGGGAGCCGGCAGTTCAGGGAGACATGAAGGTGTGCAGGGTGGAGGGGAACTTCGTAGGGGATAGGCAGGAGTGGAGGATAAAAACCAGCAGAACCAACCCCGCAGCAGGCGGTATAAAGGTGAAATTATGAGACTCCAATTATTCTGAATGAAAACACTGATATGAAGTGCAAGTTTTCCCACATATTCCGAGATTACGCATGAATTAAAAAATTATTAATAATTTATCTTTAATGAATAATTAATAACCGCATACAGTCTCAACGTTACTCAGTTATTTTGTGAAGCAAGATGACAATATTGAATTTCATTTAGCCCATCCAATGCATAATGATTCTATACACACCAAAAGTGCTTCTAAAATGCATTATTCTGCCAAATGGAACAGTAGTCGCTAATTGTCATACACCTGTATAGTAATAGATGTGTTATGTCAGCCTTGTATCTCTCTCTCTTTCTCCCTCATACAACACACGAGATACAGGGACACATGAGGAAACGTATCAATTATAAGAAGAAAATAGTGCATTCACGCGCTGTTCAGGAATTTGAATGGCACTTCCTGCACGGTCCATTTTGTGACACAGATTAAAAGTCCAAATTTATAAATCAAACTAAAGTTATGTCTTCAGTCGTTTTAATGTATCACATGATGGTGTCCTCAGTGCATTTGCTTTTTGCAGCAAGTCATTATCACCATAACTTCGAGCCCTCCAAAGTAGCTGCTCCTCTGAAAAAGAAATCGGCAAATAAGGTTGGTACGCAAATGTCTTCACTCCCATCATGTATGACAAATAGACCTGCAGTCTCAGTTCCCATCCCATGAAACGTGTTCTAAAGTAGGTCCCCACGTCGGGATATAACAGAATTTAAAGAATGACTAAGCTAATTAGGCATCAAATCACAATCATCCCTAACCCCTTTCTGTGTTTGGCAACGGTGGGCAAATAAGTCTACTTTTGGCACAGGGAAGCATGCCCGACTACTGCGTCAAAGTTTCCAGGTTGGAAATGGTTTGGATTCTTTCAACCGAGAAGCACTAGTGCGCCTTCCGGCCGATGGAAAGCAAAGCCCCGGACGTTATACAGGATGTCACTTACACATAAATTATCCTGCAAGTAGATCGCCAAATTCGTATGGGGTAGCCGAAAGACCTCTGGTCTTGGTGAAATGTCCCAAATTAGCAGTAGGCCGACGAAAACTAAGACGAAAACAGACCGCCCATGTGTCAAAAATGGGTACCTGGTCCTGCATCTCGCAACAGCAATGCATGCCAGAAATTGGCCGGGCTGGGATAATTCTAGTTAAAATCAGTCACTATATTGCTGAAGGTCATTTTTAACGCCAGTTGGCGCAGCTGTATTGCGTTGGACACCGCAGTGCTCGTTTGAACACTGTAGTTCAGCATTGCAATCCAGCTGGTACTAACATGGGTGGCCGCTTGGGAAAACTGGGTACAGCTAATACCCAAAAACCATCGCGTTAGTCTCTGCATTAGAACTATGCAGTGGACGGGGCTCTATTGACCTGGTATTTGAAGAGCCCAAAAACACCAACGAAACAAAAACAAAAACCTACGCCAGCCAGGACAAGTTGAAATCCTTCTTCTGATAAATTTGACAATATGCAGTACATGTATCACAGATGTAAGCTGACAATGTCAGTTAAATCTGACTATTACTCACTGTAATTCAGTTCCCTAAAGCAGGAGCTACGTAGGCCGCTGATATAATCATCTTCAACCTGATCTTCAACTCTTTTTATGTTATTCTTGTAATCTTGAATAAATGAATCCTTGACATAATAAGGAACTTCTAATTTATACGTTTTACGAGCTACCGAATATTTCCTAATATGAATAGAGAAACTTCGATTAGAACAAAAAAGGATTACACATACTTACAAGTATTTCTTAGCCCATTTTCAAAATTATGATAAATTGCGATGTATTGCAAAGGGTACAACTGAAAATGGCATAACGAATACAAAACGTTGCACCATTAGGATGAAAACCTATATGGGCTACTTGGAACAATAACTTAATATTCATAAATTTGTAACATTATATTTACTTAGATGCTCGAAACTTCAAAATATCGATCTACAATGTGTTCTTGATGTCTGAAGCAAATCTCATACAATTTCGGCTACATTTCAAGAAATGGTAACACTGTCTGTATAATAACATAACAAAACAGCTCCAGGGAACCCAATTGATTGTACTCTAATTTAGAAATGTTCCTATGGTGGTTCGAAGAATAAGCTTTTTTAAAATCGTGGTAATAATGCACTTTTCTTTCAATTGGTATAGCCAACGAATATCTTCGAAGGAGTCAAAGAGGGAGAGAAGGAGGATAAAACATAGAAGTCGACACATGCTCAGTCTATAATAAAATCGATTCTTCTCTAGTCACAAAATGACACCCTTTTAAAATAAAAAAAAATATTTTCCTTACGCTGTTTGCTGTAAACTATACGGCGGCTCTGACATAAAGAAATTACTCGTGAATGACAGTGCAACAAGCAATAAGATGGGAAGAAGTTGTAATATAGCAGAATAATTTGTCTAAAAAAATAAAAATCAGTAAGTTTACACATATGCCAATTGGGGGAAATAATTTGTTCAACGCAGTAAAAGATTACTTCTCTATTTTCGCTGCTGGCCTCCCGATTGTTACGGTAACGGGTCCATCGAGTTCCTCTTCTGACGAACACATTTTGGGTATTAAACGATGAACCACCAAAAAACATGGTAAAGAGTTCTTCTGCTGTCATGTCAGCTAGAGCCCAAAGTAAGGGATCATTTAGATTAATTCAACCCAAGTTTCCAAAACATAACATGCAAATTTAGATATATTTTGATGACCCGCAAATTGATATTTAATTATCAGAACCAACAACAAAATAGGGCCACAAAATCACACTGAGTGGTATAGGTGAGAGTAATTTGATTCAGTTATTTGTTAACAGATATTAAAGAAGGTTATTAGCGGTAATTCAAGTGTTTCTATAATGCACTTATGATATGTCACTAAACAATGTATGACCCAAATAATTGCCTGATTTTCTATGCAGAATTCATTCCTAGAACTCAGAAAAAACTTAGAACATTTTAGGAATTTAATATTGGTTTCAGAATTAATAGAGTTGACGGCCTTTCCATTTTTATGCATGATATCAAAGTCGCTATTAATGAGTAATGGATATCATATTCTTGCCAATGGCTTGCAAATCTCACGACATTAGGGAACTACAATTGTTATGTCATTATCACAAGTTATACTACCTTCAAAACCTCTACTATAGTCACTTTCATATGAAAAACTGTTTCTTCTCGTCTGTGTATGCAGATGTTCATCAGGACCACTCAAATCATACCGACGTCGTTTTTCAGGATCACTCAATACCATAAAAGCATTCCCAATGGCTGTAAAACGCAAAGATACATACGTAAGATAAAACACATATTGGTTAACAGATATCAGGAACGTGGTTGACAATTGTATTATATGACCTTTGAAAGCCTCCCCAGCACCGGGAGTTTTATTTTTATCGGGATGAAACTGCAAGGCCAATTTCTTATACTGTTTCTTCAGATCGCTTTCTGACGCATCTTTCGTCACACCCAAAACTTCATAGTAGTCCTTGCAATGTTTTATTCTGAAATGTATATTATTACGATCCTACGACGGTTAGGGTAGAGACAATGGCCACCTTTCACTTACTTCTTTACCGCTTCTTCTTGTTCACTAGTATAGTCAGCTTTATGTTCCCCACCTCCTCCTCCAGCAGACTCATTTCCATCACTACCTGACTTCACACGACTGCGATTATTAAGAGTTCCATTTTCTTTCGAAGTAGTATCTGCTCCCGTTGAGCCGTTTAATTTATTCAATATCTCGAGGAGATCTGTGAAAATCAATGGATGTAGTTCACCACAGCGTCTTCGAACTAAATACTGACGATCGATCCATTAGATAATCTTCTTTTTCCAAATGAAAATCAAAATTAAAGATAATCGGGGAAAATTAGCCATCGATTTGCTTTTAGCATGCATTATAATGCCATGGATATTGTAATCAACACTTGCATGACATCGTTCTCTACCTACATTACGCGTAATTGCATTAACTACGTTTGCAATATAAAGAACCTTTACTATAAATACTTTACGTGCTAATTTCAAATGACGACAGATTGTTAGAATACGAGAATGCACATCTTACTTTAATATAGCACGTCATTCTCGGGAATTAATATCATTGCAAAGAAAAAAACTATCAGTTCATTTACCGACCCATAATTCTAAACTTCCCTATCTCTAGAAAAAAATGTAGGTACTTATCAAGAATTTAGGCCAAAATATCACTTGCCATCATTACGCAATTACCTTTTGCTTTCTGAGACGGATACAGTTTTTCTGCCTTCTTCAGATACTTCCAAGCTTTGTCTCTTTCACCAGCATTAATATATTTTTCAGCTATATTCACACAACGTTCACTTTCATCCTTGTTACCCTCCATCTTGGGCTTTAAAGCCCACTAGTTAGTTAAATGCACCACGACTCGCTAATTGCGTCACAAGCACGACGTAACATCGAATTCCGTTGAGCCAATGACAGACAGCCAACTATACCTTATCGTAATTCCGTAAATATTTGAAAATTATTGTTCTATTTTACCTCTCGATCACAATATGACATTAGACTGATGAAAATTAGATATTATTTTCGTCGAATATCTGTCAAGAGCAAAAACATCAACACAAACACAACCGAACTTCGTTATAGAAATTACGAGTACTCCTTCGATGTATTTAGTCGACAACAATTCGAAATAAAAGCGCTCTAGTCTAATACCTGCAATGATGGTTACATCCGTTTACTACCCTGAGCGAAATCTTTTAAGCTACGGAAATACTTGTAGCGTCGCATACGTAGTGCATACGGTGACGTCATGAAAATTCATGTAGCGCACTACCTGTAGCAGCTATTTGAACAACATGTGTAGCGCTACAAAGATGGAGGCTTCCATGTTGCCATATAACGCACTTAAGAGGACTAAACTATTTCAATTCCTTTAATAAAATATTATGTTCTTAATGTTGGCACCCCCACAGACAAACTTTGTCAATACTCCTATGGGTTCCAGACGCCTGGCTTGGGTGACCCCAGTCGGAGTATGTTCAGTGGACCCTCAGGCCCGAGTCTGCCACAGGCGGGATAAGGGTATGATGATGATGTTCTTAATGTTTTTAAAATGAAAGTATTTCTTTAATTGAAAATTATACAATTTTTTATTTTTTCTGCTTCATTTTTGGGTACTGTCAATAACTACCCTATTGCAGTCCACCATGTTCAATTGCAATATCTTCTGTGGGGGCCGCCATGTTGCACTACGCAAAGAATCCTGCTCGAAAAGGCGTAGCGTTTGTAGCACTACAACTGCACTACGAAGTTTTGGCTACAGTTTTAAAAGAATTCGATCCCTACGCTACGAAGTTGCTACGTAGCTTTTTTGAACAGCAATTTTCGTATTCTTCACTACGTAGCGCGATACGTAGCTTAAAAGATTTCGCTCCCTGTTTTCCCATTAGCATTACAAGACGCGGATTCTAAAATGCCATACAGTTTTCTTGTTTTGCACCATTTTATAAACCACATACTGTTCGTACCTTTATATTAGAGAGTTTTGTATTTCAGGTTACGGTAACCAATAGAAGCAGACGAAAATCCATTTGCGCATGTGTTGCAAAACGTTTCCGTTTTTCTCGTAGCGTGTTGACGTGACAGGCTACGGGAATTTCTCGCGCATTCGCGTGCCGCATTCTTGTATAAAGAAAATGGCGGCGATGGATTTCGGGCCCTTCACCAGTAGGTGCCGCCACTGTGCGTACCACGACTGTGTGCAACGCAAAACTACAGTAATACCAAGGTTACTGTACTGGCCATTCAGAGCGTTAGCCAATCAAATTTATTTATGCCTCTGACGTCACCGCGGGAGCACTCGCTGGTAATATACCATAGAGAGAACATACTAATTATTGAAATTTACACATTTAAGACAAGAAACAGCATTTTATCACCAATAAAACCGAATCAGTACACAAATAAACATAAAC
>JAAFCE010008833.1:4684991-4707879 GCA_013389805.1 Trigoniulus corallinus
ACTGTCCGCATAATCTTTTAAGCTACGGAAATACTTGTATCTTCGCATACGTAGTGCATACGGTGACGTCATGAAAATTCATGTAGAGCACTACCAGTAGCAGCTATTTGAACAACATGTGTAGCGCTACAAAGATGGAGGCTTCCCTGTTGCCATATAACGCACTTAAGAGGACTAAACTATTTCAATTCCTTTAATAAAATATTATGTTCTTAATGTTGGCACCCCCACAGACAAACTTTGTCAATACTCCTACGGGTTCCAGACGCCTGGCTGGGGTGACCCCAGCCCCAGTCAGAGTATGTTCAGTGGACCCTCAGAGCCGACCCTGCCAAAGGCGGGATAAGGGTATGATGAAGATGTTCTTAATGTTCTTAAAGTGAAATTAATTCTTTAATTAAAAACTATACAATTTTTTATTTGTTTCGCTTCATTTTTGGGTACTGTCAATAAGTATTGCAATCCACCATATTCATTGCAATATCTTCCGTGGAGGCCGCCATGTTGCACTACGCAAAGAATCCTACTCGAAAAGGTGTAGTGTTTGTAGCACTACAACTGCACTACGAAGTTTTGGCTACAGTTTTAATAGAATTCGATCCCTACGCTACGAAGTTGATACGTAGCTTTTTTGAACAGCAATTTTCGTATTCTTCGCTACGTAGCGCGATACGTAGCATAAAAGATCATGCGGTGTATGGATCAGAGAGTGTTTGGCAGTGAAGAAGAACGATGTCAATAGAATGCAAGTACCCGAGTTGTGAATGCTGCAGTACATGAGTGGGGTGTCGCGTGCTGACAGAGTCCATAACGAGTACGTTAGAGGCAGCTTGGGGGTGGGAGACATTGCAGAGAAGATGAGAGAAAAGAGATTGAGGTGGTATGGGCAAGTGATAAGAAGGGGGGAGGAGGAGCTCACAAGTTGTATTCTGAGGCAGCGGGTAGTGGGTGGCATCAGTAGGGGGAGACCCAGGCGGAGGTGGGAGCAGGTTGTCCAGAGGGACATGATTGCGTGTGGGGTGGATGAGAGCCTGGTTGGGGATAGACGAGAGTGGAGGATTAGAACCTGCAGACCCGACCCTGCTGTAGGCAGGATAAGGCTGTGATGATGATGATGATGATGATGATGATGATGATATTAGAGGTAACCTAGGGGTGGGGGACATCGCTAAAAAAGGAGAATAGGTTGAGGTGTTATGGACACATAATGAGAAGATGGGAGGAGGAAGAGGAGCTCATTAGATCCATTGCAGGAATGCAGGTGGTCAGAAGCACCTGGGACAAGGGGAGACTGAAGTAGACATGGGAGCACGTCATGCGTAGGGATATGGTGGTGTGTGGGGTGGACGAGGACCTGGTGGGGAATAGACGGCAGGGGAGGGCTAGAACCCACACACCCGATGATAATGATGACTATTCATTTATTCAGTAGTAAAATATGTTGGATTCAAAATTCTTATATATTACTGAATCTACTTATGATCATTTTTTGCTTTTTTTCCATATTTAAAATAATTAGAAAAACGATCACCTTTACCAATACACACTGTACTGCATATCTAAAGTATGCCTATTAATTATGTTATTATTAATTTATTTGCTAGTAAATATATCAAATTTAATTTTTAATGTATTTTTCAATCTATCTACGATTATTTTTCCTATTTGTTCCCTTATTTAATACAAAATTCGGGAAACAATCGCTTATACAAAACCTGTTAATATAAATGCAAAGTATGCTCTTAAGCTACTACTTGCTCCCGCGATGACGTAGGGGGAGGAGCTAACCGGTGAAGAGCGAAATATTTAAATGAGGCTGAATGGCCAACCTTATCTACAGTAACCTTGAGTAATACCCCATTCGCACTACAATTTCAAACTAGATTGAAATTCAATCCAGATTGAGTCACTTAATTGACACATGCGTTCCCATTGGGAGGGAGCGGCAAATTGCTTTGGACACACCAGTTTTTGTCCGATCACTGAAGTAAGCAGCGCAACCTCAGCTAGTACTGACATGGGTGGCTGCTTTAGAAAACGGCACTATTGTATTTTAGCGGGTACGGCAACGCTTTAACGTTTTAAAGCGTACTAGAAAGTGTGCACTTAAAAGTGTGCTACCACATTTTTTGAAGTGTACTTGGTCAAAGTGTAGAGTTTTACCAAGGAGTACCAGCTCCGCCCCTTTCCCATTGACTTTTGTGTCATAGTTTTATATGGTGGCGCCCCAAGTGGATGGTTTGCTACAACAGAGATGCTACATGTATTTCAAGCATCTTAAACATGTAATTATGCACTTTCTTTGATTGTTCTTATTAAATAATGTCAACTGCTTGCTGCTAATCTGAACATATACATAAATTGCTCAGTGACACATGTTTTTAATGGAAAAAATAATTTCTTTATATATACACTTACTACAAGACATTAAGACAGCAATGGAAAGAGGGGGTCTTAAGGTGAACATGAAGAAGACTGAGCACCTAGCTTTGAATTTTAGTGGCCAGGGGCAAGGAGGTGAGATTCGTTGTGGGGGAAAGGGAATTCCAATGGTGCAAGAGTGTCTTTATAAATGATCAGTTTTCCAGAGCAATGTAAAAATAGATTCTGACGTGACCCATAGGATTAATGCAGGATAGCTGAAGTGGAGACAGGCAAGTGGGGTCCTGTGCGACCACTGGGTCCCAATAAAGTCGGGCATTTAATGAGGGCATTTGATGAGGGGCATATTAGGTCCATTGTGGAACTTGGGGGCATTGGTAATTGGGGGCACCAGAGATAGAGGAAGGCCAAAACGGACGTGGGAGCTGGTGGTGGAAAGGGACACGGAAGTTTGCAGGGTGGAGGGGGACTTGGTGGGGGATAGGTGGTAGTGGAGGATTAGAACCTGCAGATCTGACCCTGCCTCAGGCAGGAGAAGGGTGAGATGATGATATGGAGTGCTGGAGTGGATTTCATGGAGTTTGAGCAATTTACAGAAGCACACACTACTACTACTCCTTTGCTCCATCCCGGTGATATATCCTAAGGTGATATATATTTCCGAAATGTTTCCGTTAGAGGTAGCTTGGGGGTGGGAGACATTGCAGAAAAGGTAGGATGGTAGGATGGTAGATGAAGAGAGAGGAGGAGGAACGTATTAGGTCCATTATGTGTCTCCATGTGATTGGGGGCACCTGGGGTAGGGGAAGACCAAAACGGACGTGGGAGCAGGTGGTGCAGAGGGGCATGGAGACGTGCAGGATGGAGAGGGACTTGGTGGGGGATAGGCGAGAGTGGAGGATAAGAACGCGCAGACCCGACCCCACCACAGGCGTGAGGAGGGTGAGATGATGATGAAGGTGATATATATATACACCTGGCAGTTGATAACTACTTTTAATCATTCTAATTATTATTTATATAGTTGTAAATATGCCAGCTAATACATGTAAAGAAGTAGTTTCAGCAAACCATCTACTAGGTGGCGCTCCTTCGGTATGAGGACACGAAAAGGGCAGAGCTGTCACTCCTTGTATTAGACTCCTTGGTTTTACTCTCTTTATCAATTCCATTTTTATTCACTAATGGAATGCATGCACTCTCAAATGGAATGGAGAAGCATGCATTCTAGAAAAGTCATCATATTCTTACGTTTTAAATTATAACTTTAAGATAAACTTTTATTTGCTGTTTTAAATAATAGAAAAAAAAGACGTTCTACCACACACACACACAAACACACATTTTTTGAATTCAAATGAATAGAACAAAAAAAAGAGTTCTCTATCTGAATTTTGTCTTGTAAAGATGTGTCATTCATCAGCTCTGAAAATAACCGTTACTTAACTTTTAATGCTTATGAATAATTAATTAATTTGAAAATATTAAAGTTTATTCTGTTGGTTCATCAAGTTTATTATTCTGCATGACATTTGGAAGAGTAGCATCATTTTTTGGATTGGGATACTTAATATTGAACTTGCATCAAACACAAGAGATACAATTTATACAAACTTCTGTATCAATACATTTACAGAGAAATACTTCTGTGCGAATACATCAACGTTTTACATCTCAAGTGTCCTTAAAAGCCTTCTACCACATTTTGGTGACCCAGGCATGATCCCTCTGGCAGTGATTTCTTTTCCCTATTCATTTTTATTATCATAATCTGTGCAGAAGACTTGTGCTCACATCAGACCATCATTACTGGAAATTGGCATCTATACTAGGTCTCAAACAAATTAAAACGATAAGTAGACATCTAGTACGGTAAGACAATTTTACTTAATAAAGCTAGGCTGCTAACATCATGGAGGGACCCAGTCAAATATCGAATCCTGTTTTCCCGAACAACACTGAAGGTGAAGGACTTTTAAACGTCATACAACACTGTGGGGTAAAATACTTTAAGCTGCCCCCTTTTGGGTACACGATCCCGAGGCTTGGTTTGCGGCAAACGAACACCGATTCCGCATTTATCAAATAAAAAGTGACCCTAGAAGGTTCGATTTGGTGGTGGACGCACTGCCACTGGAGATAATTTCGGATGTTAGAGACTTAATTTTAAGCCCCCAACCTCGGACGTGTATGAAACCCTTAAGATTGCCATGAAACAAAGGAGTTCACCAATGCAACGCCAAAAATTACAGCAGTTGCTAAACAATCTCCAACTTGGAGACCGGAAACCCACTCAGCTGTTGCGACATATGCAACAGCTGGCAGGAATTGCTGTGTCGACACCAGATAACATACCTCTTTTAAAGGAATTGTTTATTTCAAGACTCCCCAAACAAATTAAAATAATTTTGGCCATGGCAGTCTCGGGAACACCATTAGATCGTTTAGCAGACCTGGCGGACAAGATCCTAGAGGTCCTTGACCCCTCAATACAACAACTTAACTCTGTCGCCACAACAAGAGAACCAGTAGCAGTTCCACCTCAAGACAACACAGTGTTTGATCGCCTCAATGAACAGTTTACAGATTTGAAGAGACAGATAGAACTTCTGAGCTCTAAG
This sequence comes from Trigoniulus corallinus, assembly GCA_013389805.1. NCBI lineage: Eukaryota > Metazoa > Arthropoda > Diplopoda > Spirobolida > Trigoniulidae > Trigoniulus > Trigoniulus corallinus. Next base: position 4,689,995 of record JAAFCE010008833.1, read on the forward strand.
ATGCATTCGCTCACAGTTGGCCAGCATTGTTTTGTACGACCACGTTCTAGATCACACTTCAAGTCCCGATCATCTCAGGTTTCTGACTCCACTACTAACCACTCTTTGTGTTAGTATCACAAGACATATGGCAGTAATGCTCGCAAATGCCTTCCACCCTGCAACATGGGGCAGGAAAACAACTAGGTCAGTCATCTTTGAAGGTGATGGATGAAAGCGGCCAACAGATCAGTCACCTATTTTTTATTTTTGATATTAATAGTCGTAGCAATTTCTTAGTAGACGCGGGTGCAGAGTTGGTGTCGATTGGATCCCACGAAACTAAAGGTAGCCAAGGAGGAGTTTAAACACCTCCATGAGCTCGGCTACCTTAGACCCTCATCACGCCTGTGGGCTAGTCCACTGCACCTAGTAAGTAAAATGGACAAATGGCATGTGGTAGGAGATTTTTGAGCACTCAATGCCCGGACCATCCCAGATCGGTATCCTATCCCACATATAAAGGATTTTACCTCCCAGCTCCATGGCATGCAAGTTTTCTCTAAAATTGATCTAGTCAAGGCATACCATCAGATACCAGTCACTCCTGAGGATATTCAAAAGACAGCAGTAACAACGCCTTTCGGTCTTTTTGAATACACGAGAATGCCTTTTGGACTTCGGAATGCTGCACAAACTTTTCACAGATTCATGGATACTGTACTCACCGGTTTACCTCACGTTTTCACCTATATTGATGACACCATTGTCGGCAGCCTGGATGACATCATTCACCAACGTCACCTACAAACAGTGTTTGAACGTCTTTGTCAATATGGACTCACCATTAATGTTTCAAAGTGTGTGTTTGGTGCTTCATCACTCGAATTTTTGGGACATACAGTTACAGCAGAAGGAATTACTCCTTTATCTCACAAAGTAGAAGCAATACAAAATTTCACAAAACCAGAATCTAAGAGAGGACTACGTCGGTTCCTTTGGTTAATCAATTTTTATCATCAATTTATTCCACATTGCGCAACAATCCTGCAACCATTACATGCTATGTTAACCGGAAAATCCAACAAGAACACATCACTCACCTGGATCTTGACCAACAAAGCTTTCCAGAGAGCTAAAGATGCCTTGTCACATACGGCACTGCTCAAACATCCTAGTACAGCACCTGAGACCCAAATTGCATTGTTTACAGATGCTTCGGAGGTAGCAGCAGGTGCAGTGCTTCAACAATTTGTTGATAATGCTTGGGAACCATTAGGCTTCTTTTCAAGGAAGTTTCAACCAGCCAAGATAAAGTACAGCGTCTTCGGTAGAGAACTACTTGCTATCTACCTTGTGGTCAAACATTTCCGTTATTTCCTCGAGGGCCATTATTTCACCATATTTACAGACCATAAACCTCTTACTTTTGCCATGCGTACATCTTTACACAAACATTCACCTCGAGAAGCTCGCCACCTGGACTTTATCACAGCATTCACAACCGACATCCAATACATCACAGGTCCTGCAAATACTGTAGCAGACGCTTTATCATGTACAACATTGAACCATCTTTCAAAATCATCTAATCAACTTGATTTAGAAACATTTTCCCAAGAACAACTGAAAGACATGAACATTCAGCATTTACTTCAGGACTCTCAATCACTATTCCTGGCTCACATATTTGCTTATACTGTGACACCTCTTTGGCACGGCCTAGACCAATCGTTCCATCATCTATGAGATGACAAATTTTTCACAATTTCCATGACGTATCTCATCCTGGCACAATCGCCACTCAAAACTCATTACTGAGCATTTCATTTGGCCTTCAGCTAATAAGGACATTCGACAATGGGCAAAATTTTGTATTCCATGCCAAAAGAGCAAAGTTAACCGTCACACACATTCACCACCTATTAGTTGTACACCTCCAACTTCAAGGTTCGACAAAATTCATGTCGACATTGTAGGACCACTGCCCCCATCACAAGGCAACCTTTACATCTTGACCTGTATCGATAGGTTTATGTGTTGGCCGGAGGCTATACCAATCCCGGATTGCACAGCAGCCTCAACGGTGGCGCAAGCGTTACTTCAACACTGGTTTTCTCGTTTTGGAGTGCCATCAACTATCACCACAGATAGAGGTCGCTAATTTGACTCTCTGTTATTTAATCATCTGTGTGACATTCTAGGCACCCAACACATACGTATGACCTCCTATCATCCATCATCCAACAGTATGATAGAGAGATTCCATCATCAACTAAAAGCTGCTTTGAAGGCAACAGATGATCCTCTACATTGGAGCATTCATCTTCCTATCATTCTTCTCACTCTACGCTGTGCAGTAAAGGAAGATCTCCAGGCGGCGCCAGCCAAACTCGTGTATGGCATGACGTTGCACCTTCCTGGGGATATTTTCATACCTGAGTATACTGCCTTGACTAGGAGTGACTTCCTTCAAAATTTACGGTATGGAATGTGCACACTGTTACATTGTCCTCCACATGTTCCATCAGCACGACCACTCTTTCGTACTCCCAGTTTTGACGAAGCTACACACGTTTTTGTTCGTGCCGGCCTTTCTAAACATCCATTAGCTCCACCTTATGAAGGGCCTTACAAAATTCTCGCTAAGCATAGTAAATATTTCACTGTTTATTTGAATGGTCGCACAGACAACGTCTCAGTTGACCGACTCAAACCAGCCTTTTTATCAGACCTTAATTTTCCAGATCCACCTTCATCAGTTATGACAGATTCACCTTTAGCAACTGATGATTTGCTTACACATCATTCATCTGATCAGCACAACACACCCATCAATCAAAACAATCCACTCGCTAATCAAAACAATTCACCTATTCCTCAAACCAATCATGTCTGGGTCACCAAAATGTGGTAGAAGACTTTTAAGGACACTTGAGATGTAAAACGTTGATGTATTCGCACAGAAGTATTTCTCTGTAGATGTATAGTTGTGGCCTCTAAAAACACCCACCTCAAAATGGTACATAAAAAAAGCCCACCGTGTAACTTGGCTTATATTAAATAAAAAGTGCCACTGTTTTGCATGTGCTGTAAGCTACATGCATGTAGTTAAAATAAAGCATCATTTAATAAAGCAGCATTACCAAAAAAAAATTTTTTTTCATTTTCTGCAAAAATTCACCATAATTGCTTGTTTTTTGCATGATTTCAAGACAGTACCACATTTAAATGGAAAGGTGGCATCATTTCTCCATATTGCCAAGTGTTAGGCCATACCTCTCTCCACTTACAAAATAAATATTTTACTGTTACCTACAGCCACCATTTTACAGTAATCATGTAAAGCTACACATAAAAAAACCCATAGGTCCTCTAAAAAAACCCATCTCCAAAGCCACACAAGCATATGCAGAGCTGTGTCTACAAATAGGCTGCCCCTATAGTCATACTGCACAGGACTGCACAGGTGTCATACAGAGCTGCGCTACTACAAGAAGCTTTACAAACGTGGATGGTAAAGGTAGTCTGTCAACTACCAACTACTAAAAATATATAGATATGAATGAATTTATAAGGAAATTATTGCTTGTATCGTTATTAATCAGAAAAAAATTAAGGTACTGAGAATTTCAGGGGCATGACATGCTTAAAACTACTGATCTGCAATTTTTGTTAGATGACAGTAGTCTGTCGGACTACCCTTTACCATTCTAGGGTGAAAAGTGTGTTTCTCAAAAACCCATTTACTCCTTAAAAGCACGGTAAATTAACAGAAAATTAGCATTTTGGTTTAGCTTTTACTTCATTAATTTACTAAAATTTCATTAAAGATTCACTTTCTCTTAAGTGTATCCATTATTTAATCTGTAAAATAGTGATCTCTTTTTAACACCTTGCTGGGTTTTCTATGTGGTAGTGAATCTTGTGTTTTCTATCTGGGTTAGGGGGGGTGTAGATTTTGCATCTTCTATCTGGTCGTCATATTTGCATCTTCCAACTGAGAGTGGATGTTGCGTCTTCTGTGTGGGGTGGGGGTTGGGGATAGATTTTGCGTCTTCTATATGTTGAGGTTCATTTCACATCTTTGTCATTTTTGCACCTTCCATCTGTGGAAGGATGTTGTGTCTCCTGTGTGGGGGTGGATGTTGCGCCTGCTGTCTGGGAATGGGTTTTGCGTCTTCAATGTGGTTTTTTTTGGGGGGGGGGGGGGTTAATTTGGCATCTTCTATCTGGTCGTGATATTTGCATCTTCCATCTGTGGGTGGATGGTGCGTCTTCTATCTGGGGGTGGATTTTGCATCTTCAAACTGGTCGTGAATCTTGCGTCTTCCATCTGGTCGGGAAACTTCAATAAAAGGGGAAATGTTCAAACCATTATCATTACAACTGATTTTCACTGTATATGAGATTATTGAGATACCTTATTGTTGGTGAATAAAGATATTACCATTATGTCATATGTGAAGAAGAGTAGGTGTTATACTGAGGATGATATACTTAATGCTGCTAAACGGTACATGAAAAACGAAATTTCTGACCGTAAAGTTTCGAAAGAGACTGGCATTGGGAGGCAAGTGATCAGGCGAAAAGTTAAGGAGTTACGGGGTGAACAACGAATATCAAAGCAAGGTTAGTATATATATACATACATATATATATATATCTATATCTATACATACATATATATATCTATATCTATCTCTATACATACATATATATATATGTTGACAGGCAGTGGACATGTGGACATGTTGAATATGTTGACCACCCAAAGGCGGAAGAAAAGTGGTCAACATAGGGAGGTGGTCAACTTATGGAGAACTAGGTCTACTGTACTGATACATGGGTATTATTGCTTTTATTGGATGCAACTGTATGAAATGCTACATAATCAAAACTATTACTGCTAGTGGATTGGCATAGCTAGCCCCCAATGCCATTGATCTGGTAGTTTGGGGGTTTGCCCCCCCCAGCAGTTAGCTGCATCACATTCATTAGAGGTTTACACTTCATTGCCCATTTCAACAATACTTTCAAGGGCTAATGCTTAAAATTCTGCTGTGGAAGATGGGCTGTATGATGATGCCAAAATGTTGTATATTGGAACAGTCTGTTGAAACATGCCAACATTGCTTCTGGTTGATTCTTTTCCAAGCAGAATTATCCAAAGGACAGCACCCAGAGCATTAATAGATGAAGGAAATGAAGCTGATTCCACAGGCTGGTGACACGTGTTTTACCAATAACCCACTCCAGGAGCTGGGCTTAGTAAAACACTTTGAATGATTTGATAACACCTTGGTAAAGAGGTTCGATCCTTGAGGTTGCATTTGGAAGAAGAAAGTGTCAAATTTATTAAGTGACTGACTTGCAGTTCAGCAGGGCAGTTGTCTACTGTTAGTAGGATAGATCATTCCTTCTTCATTTCTTGATCCACACCCCTTACCTGTCCTTCAAACAGGGCAGCAGTCATCCATGCACATTCGTTTGATCCCTATGTTACAGGGTGGTCTTCAATTTCTTAAATGCACATGAATTTGCTAACTTACCAAACACTAATTTCTTTAGCTTTCTCGAAGAAGAGCTAGTGCTAAGCAATCCAGTGAAATGTTCCTCTGATACTCTTTCAATCTTGTATTTGTCACCCTTGACAAGGCTCTTGTCTGGCACTAGGAATGACAAGGACCCCGGGTCAACTTATGGAGGTTAAATCAATATTATGTGTCACAGTCATAGTGGTCAACATACAACTTACAGAGGTGGTCAACATGGGGAGGTTGGTCATCCATTAATTAATGTGGTGCACATCCCGTAACTCCTTAACTTTTCGCCTGATCACTTGCCTCCCAATGCCAGTCTCTTTCGAAACTTTACTTTATTTATATATATATATATATATAGATGGGTACATGATATGATATGCGTACAAAGCTGGATTTACAACTGGGTTGAGTAGGTTGAAGCCTAGTGTCTCAAAATGTATGGAGCTTCAAAATGTAAGTCGGTCATCATCATCATTTCACCCTTATCCCACCTGAGGCAGGGTAGCGTCTGTGGGTTCCAATCCTCCACTCTACCTATCCCCCACCAAATTCCCCTTCACCCTTGGTGCCCCCCATTACCTGAAGTCCAATAATGGATCTAATAACTCACTCCTCTCCCCTTCTAACATGCACATTCACCGATTCACCCTCAACCGATTCTGTCATCTTTTCCGCGATGTCTCCCACCCCCAAGCTACCTCTAACGTAGTCGTGTTGGGTTATGTTGGGTCGTGACACCCCCAAACATGTTGCACAGCATTTGCATCTTGGCTTCTTGCATGTTAAACTGCGAGACCCACTTTTAACTAGCAGATTTCGCTAGAAAGTAACTCAAAATGAAAATTTCTATAGATAGGGACATTAGGCCGTAATGCATACAGTGCAATAATAAAGTTCCGAGACAGTCAATTACTTCGAAGTGAATCATTAATATTTTAGGTATCTGCTTAGTTGAACGAAAATTAATTCCCCTGCAACCCCCAGTGGGAGTCCTAAATTATTTTGCGTTTGGGTTATTTATGAGAATAATAAAAGCTTCTTATGAATAATTTTCAAACAAGACAAGAATTTCAAATTTACAAGCGGTTTTTATATATACTGTATGTTGTAAAACCTCATCTCGGGGAGTGTTCATCTACTGTATCACAGGTGATGTGCTGTGCAACTGTATCAGTTGGTTGAATTTAACATGTTTGGCTAGTGGCTTCTTTCATCATCATCATCTCCCCCTTATCCCGCCTGAGGCAGGGTCGTGTCTACGGATTCTAATCCTCCCCTACCACCTATCCTCAACCCCGTACGCCTCCATGCCCTCATGCCTCCATACCCTGCATGCCTCTATTTGTACCACCTGCTCCCATGCCCGTTTTGGTATTCCTCCACTACCAGTTCCCCGTTGTCTTCCTCCACTCCTGGTGCACCCAATTACCTACAGTCCCATAACGCACTTAATAAGTCAGTCCTCTCCCCTCCTCGTCACATGCAGATACCTCCTCAAGTGATTGTCATTTTTTCTGCGATGTCTCCCCTCCCCAAGCTACCTCTAATATAATCGTGTTCCGTTACGTTGGGTCATTAAACCCCCAAACATGTTGCACAGCAATAACATCTCTGGGCCTCTTGCATTTACCTTTCATGGTTCTTCCTAGCTACTCTACCTCTCAGATATACAGCATAGCGGCCCTAGCAACAGTTCTGTAAAGCAGCGGTTGCACAGGACTCCACTTGTCTGTCTCCATTTCAGCCATCCTGCATTAATCCTATGGGTCTCCCCATTGCCCTGAAAAACTGATCATAAATAACGAAACTGCCCCACCGGAAACACGTCTTCCCCACAACAGAAATCCTGTTTTAATAACCTGTAGGCCCTTTTGTGCATTCACTTTGGACTCAGTTGAGCCTTCCCACATCATCAGCAAATACAAGGAACTGGTGGTCCCTTTCCCCTATTCCACTCAGCAGGTCACCCATTGCTAGAGTAAATAGATAGGGGCTATGTACTGACCCTTGATGAAAACCTGCCTGCACGTTGAAGCGCCCAGTATCCCCCTTCTGTTCTCACCCTATAAATGGAACCATCATACATGTCCTGCAATATCCTTAGACAGGGGTGGCGAACGTTTTTCTGCTGGCGTGCCAAAAATTTAAATAGTTATCGTTCGTTATTTACTAACGTGCCAGATAAACTTGCCATGTTAAAGGAATATATATTAGGGTACCCTTACTTCCGGTTTGTTACAGGAAATGGAAATTTTATCAATTGATTGGTAGTACGCTTGGCAATTGCATCTCTAGTACTTGGTTCGATACTGGACCGAGACGGGCTGGTTTGTTTTGGGGTAGGGGGCAGAGGCCCGGAGTGCACCTCTTTTTGGATGAAAAGTAATACCAAGGTCCCGTGTGGTGTAAGATGGCATTTGCACGTAAAACAACCCTCTCTATTTTGCAATGGGTAGATGAGGCAAAAATTTCCAGTTGCAGGAGCTCGCCCCCCTGGCGTCGGTGGGTTGAATGCCCCAACGAACAGTAGACCGACGATAAACAACCGTAGGGGTGGCAGCTTTGCTGGGAACTGGCAGTCCATTATCTCGCCCTTGTGTCCGTTCAGAGGGACAAGATGGGTACCCGACCCTGCCATAGGTGGTAAAAGGGTTAGGAGTTGCTGATTGGTTTGGCGTTACATACTGTAGTTTACCCTGTACATCTTCATGCCACGGGCCAACAAAATTGCTCTATGTGCCATCCCCAGCACGCGTGCCATAGTTTGCCACCCCTTTTAGATGGCCTTTGGTTTCTCTGTTTATTGGTGTTTTAGGACCCTTCCACTACAAGGTCATTAGAGCCGATTTTTGGGTATTAGCAGTACCCAGTTTTCCCAAACGACCACCGATGTCAGTAATAGCTGGGTTAGCACTGCTTAACTTCAGTGATCGGACGACAACTGGTGTGTCCAACACAATTCGCCGCTCCCTATATGGCCTTCATCAACCCCCTTTATATCTTAAAATGCTCCATACTACCTGTTTAGGGACACTATCATATGTGTTCTCCAGGTTCTCCAGGTTGATGTGTTCTCCAGGCTGCTGTAGGCTTGTCTGGGATCTCTCTTGGAGTAAAGATTGGTTCCATGGTAGGCCTACTGGGCAGAAACCCAAATTGGTTTTCCCAGACACTAGTTTGGTCTCTGAGGCAACGTTCTATGACTCATCAGCTGTATGCCTCTATAGTTGTGACAGTTCTATGCATCCCCTTTGCCCTTGAACAATGGGACTATCCAGCTCTCTCTCTCTCCAAGCAGAAGGCATCCTGTCACCATTTGTGAACTTAGTGAAGAGCTTCCTTAGCAGTGTAGTTCCTGCAGTTCCCAAGGTATGTCAAACATCCATGGGGATCTTATCAGGGCCTACTGCTTTTTGACATTTCATCTTTTGAAGGGTTTACTATTTCTGTCTCCTTCACCCTGTCCACTGCCTGTTGGGTGGTGGGGTACTGTCTGTGACCATAATCATGACCATTACCACTACATCTTACTGAAACGTTTCCATAGGCTGTGTCACATTTGAATGGGGATTTTGTGTGGGCCTACAGCTTTTTTGGTCATTCATCTTTCTAAGTGCCCTGGCTACTTCCTCCTCTGTTACCACTCTCCACAACCCCTGCTCATGCAGCACAGGTGTAGAGGTCCTCATCTCCCTCCACTGCAAACAAGAGATTCTTGAAGCATTCCTCCAACATCCTCTTTACCCCCAGCAGGGAGAGCAGGATGCTACCCTCACTATCCTTCACCATTATGGCTTGGGTTTATATATATCTGTAGCTGCCCTATCTCTAGCCTTGGGGAATTTCAAAACTTCTCTCTCCCCATTGAGTCTTTGGACTTATGTTCCCTTATCTCCCATGACCATTGGAAAGCAGCCTTTTTTTGCTTGATGGCTGCTTCTACCTCCCCATTCCATCATCTCATTCCTGAAACTTCTAATTTTTCTGTCAAAAATGTTCCACATGGCGTCAGCTTACCCCTCCCAATACAAATTTACCTGCCTGTGCACTTGTACAAATTCCTCTGTTTTGGTAGGTACTTTTGGCCACCTGATGACCTGCTCTCCTTTCCAATAATGTTCCTTGCCTAGGATTTGTAACATAACTAGCTTTTGGCCACATTCATTTTTGAAATTTTCACTGAGGAGTGCCCAGCAATCAGGGACCTCTAATCTATGCTGCCATCTAACCATGAAGAAAGCCATGTGAGACATCCCTTGTGGCGACTGGAATGTGATTAGGTGCTTGTCCCTCTTCCTAAACCACATATTTGCCAATACAAGTCCTAGTGTGTTTGCTGTGTAAAGGATAGCATATGACCACTTTATCTAAATCCAGCCTTTATGTATATTATACATAGGTACATATAGATAGACACCATACTTAAATATTTCATTTATGATATAGGCCGCAAGCATATGCTAAACATTGAACAGGAGACTGAGCTGTCAATGGTAGTTAAAGAAATGGCAGATGCTGGATTTGCTCCTACACCAAAGCAAGTGCTTAGCATTGCTGTAGAATATGCTAAGGTTAATCAGATAAAAGACCCTAACTATCATTGACAAACATCTCCATCCAAACATCATCAGAATGAAATATGGCAACCTACAAGGCGTTGGCTTAAGCGTTTCATGGATCGAAACAGGTTGTCAAGAAAGCATACTAAAGGAATGCATATTGGAAGATTTAATAATATTAAAAATCCTTTCCTTATTAATGGTTTCTATGAACTGTTGGGTGATCAAATTAAGAAACTGAATTTGGCAGATCGACCAGAGTGCATATGGAATCTGGATGAATCAGGCTTTCCAACAGATCCCAACAAGATAGAAACTGTTTCATGGAAAGGCCAAAAGGTTGAAAAAGTTGTTGCTGGAACTGGCAGGGAGAACATTACTGTTCTTGCTGCCTGCAATGCAGCTGGAGAAGCTTTGCCACCCTTAATTCTGGGCTCTTCCAAAGCAGCCAGCCTTTGTTCCATACCACCAGAATGGGCTGATGATCAGCAGTTTACAATCCCTGGCACCTGCTATGGGTTAAGTAATAAGGGATGGATGACCACAGAAGTATTTAGCAGTTGGTTTAATGAATTTGCTGACAAAGTTCCACAGAAGCCTCTCATTTGAGCATCGAGACATGAAGAAAAGCAATAAGAGAAGCAATTATGATAATCAAACTTCCTTCACACACAACAGCTAAGTTACACCCTTTGGATATAGCTGTTTTTGGACCACTAAAAACTTACTGGGCTGATCAGATGAACAACTGGATATTTGCAATGGGTTTTCCAATAAAAGCAATGACAAAGAAACAGTTTGTAAACAATTTGTCTGTTATATGAGAAAAGGGACTTTCACCAGAAAATATAAAAAGTGGATTTTCATCAGTTGGCATTTATCCATTCAATCCTGAAAAATATGACAAGTCTATTTTTGATGTGGCCTTAGTCCATAAGTATAACAGATGGTTAGAGCAAGGGCACCCAGATGAAATGGATAATGATGAACCTCATGTTGAAGTTGAAGATTTTGCATCTTTCATTGACCTACCTCAGCCATGCCCTCCATTAGATGAAAATGGAAAATCAAGAAAAGGACTGTGGGTATGGATTGATGATGAAAAGGCTAGTCACAATTTATGTTCCCAATGTGCTATATCATCAAAAAGTTTTTTAGGCATTGTTGCTTCATGCTTCAATACATGTCCAGTTCATGAAGGTGGTGCCAGAAAGAAAAGGCCCAGAGTTAATATGAATGCATCAGTTATAACACAAGAAGATATAGAAAAGGCATCCATGCTTGAGAGCATTCTAAAACATCAAGTGCCTAAAGAAAAATGCAATAAAGAATGTAGTGCTTCATCAGATAGTGAAACTGATGATTTAGAAAGTGAAGATAGCAATTGCTGTGTTGAAGATGATGAATTACAAGAACAATTGTCCACCATTCAAAAAATATTTAATGATGATGATTGGGAAGAGAAAGTTTGTGGGAAACGTTTTGCAGTGCACTTTGACACACCACAAAAATTCTACATTGGCCACTTAAACAAGGTATTCTGCAATGATGAAAACGAGCCAGTTAACCAGGCATCATTCAGATTTTTAGAGTTTAGAGGAGATGGTCGTTTTATCAGTATGCCCAATATCGCTATGGAATTTGTCCCAGCTGAGAACATTTTCTATGGTCCAATCCAAAATGAACTTGCCGGTTGAAATGCAATTTCAATTGAACCTAATGTGTACAAGGAGATCTTATCAATCAGGAAGAAATTTTGTGATGCATATGGGCATTAATGTATTTATACATACTTGTATATATTTTAATCTCTTTGATAACAGGGAACACTAAACTGTGATATTTGACTTGCATGGAACATATATATACAGTTCAAGATAAACCTTAAAGCAGGTTGTACACTTTCTACACTTTGTACTTTCTTAGGGTTGCTGTAATTGTTGGGACTGGGGCAATGTTTTTCAACAAAATAACAACAGTTCATTTTATAAACATTCATAACTTTATTATAAACAAATGCATAATCCTTTCACTAACTCACTGAAGGATAAAATATTTTAGAGGACCCAAGATCCATGGGGATCAATGGTGGATCATTCCCCAACAGTCAGTTCACTGGCAAAATGTGATTAGCATCATGGACACATCTGTACCACATCTAGGTACCTAGTACAGACAAACCCTTCATCTATGGACTAATAGGGAGTGGATTTGGGCTTAAAAATGAATCCAAATTTAATTGCTTTCCAAACCTGTACTGCTAACAAATTTATTAATTTTCTTAATGTGCAGAGAATGGAAGGACTATTTGTTGCATCAAGAATTGTAACAGTGTGTCAATGCAATCTATATATATATATACACCACCTCTTCTTCCGAGTCCGTTGCATCCAATGTCCATACATGAGAGGGTTGTCTGCATACAGGGTGTTTCTTTTAAAGTAACCAATGCCTTTTTAAAAAAATCTATGAAATATGGGTGTAAAATGGTTAGGAAATACTGATATATAGTTGATGGAGGGGGACATCGCATCACATAGCTCTAAAAAAGTGAAATTGTGATATAACATGTTCCTATACCTAAAATTAAAAATAAACCCTCAAAACTGCACTAATGAGTGTGCACTAATGGCCCAGGGCAGCAGAATGTTGTCTCAGGTATGGAGCTCGACAGTATTGAATGCCATTGTTGTTGTTGTATGCAGTCTAGTTGTTGTTGTATTCAGTCTAGTTGTTGTTGTATGCCATTGTTGTTGTTGTATGAATAAATCTTTGGTTTGGGCTCCAAGTTTTCTTGAAATCAATTAGTAGTCGTTTCAATATGCATGTTCATTAATAATAACTACGTTTGAAACTTTAAAAAACCTCACTTAGACACATGGTTTTTTTAGGAACCATGGGGTTTTTTTTAAAGTTTCACTTTTTTTAAAAAATCCTGAAAAATGATTGACCATTGAATAGATTAAAGTAGTGATATATCTAAACAACATGTAGCCATGATAAAAGAAAAAAAGAAATTTGGGTAAATGGGTACTTACAGAAAGATATAGGGTTAAATGTGAAAAATGGGTTTTTTTTAAAGGCCACGACTATATATTAATGGAAGAAACAGCTTTGCTGTAGCAAAGATTTTAACAAAAATGAATAGTTAATTGTTTTGATATCTGGGTGTGTGACTCGGACCATATAAACGTTACTAGAGAATGAGTTATGAAATTTTTGAAAGAAACCTAGAGGAAGAAGGTGGACTGTTGATGATAAGATGAGTCCTAAAAGTTATAATTTTTTGGAAAACTTATTGATCTACCAACACCAAGACTTTGACAAAAGCACTTTGCAATTTTGACATGGAATGTGGTTGCAATCCTGAAATCCTTAGGAAGATAGTTTCAATGGTGGGTCATATGTCAAAATACTGCATAGTAATTTCTGATTAAATATCAATTAGAGATGCTATATTTTACAATCAGAGAAAGGACATTACTAAGGGTTACGAAGACAATGGCCATCTTGGCAGGACTAACCCATGTGCAACTTGTCCACTTCTTTTTATGATTAAAGAATTAATAGGAGATGCAAGCAGTCATATGCTTATTATTTTACAAGAAATTTAACAGCATCTAAACTTAGTTGTTTAATTGAACATGTTACCTCATGCATTCAAAACAATGGGTTATTTCCTTTGGCAACAGTTTGTGATCAGTTGGCTACAAATGTTAAAGCCCTTGATATACTTGCCAGTAAGGTTAAAGAAAGGCCTGGGCCCTTCTTTAAAGATAATGAGAAGGACATTGCCTATTTTTGATGCTACACATTTGCTGAAGTGTTAGGAATAGATTTTGGGAAAAATATATTCGATTTGAATTGAGCAGTATTTCAAAAGTAGCAAAATGGTGTCACATTGAAGAATTTTTCAAGAAAAATGACCAATTTCTCAATTTAGCTTTTAGGCTTATGGAAAAACATATATATCCCTCTGGAAAAATAAAAATGAAGGTCAAGCTGGCTGCACAAACATTAAGTCACACAGTATATGCTTCTCTGCTCAGGCCAAATGGCTACCAGCTATGGCAGAACATACAGCCACATTTATTAAATTGATGGACAATCTTTTTGATTCTTTCAAAAGGCACACAAAGCAGAAGTTAGATGGAAAGGCCCTGAAATGTTGGCTTACAAAGACAAGCTCACATGAAGGATTTTGGGATAACATTTTTCCAATTATAGAAAGAATGCAATTTTTGGCAAAACAAAATGATGGAAGAGCATCACATACTCCTTGCCAAATGGGCTGGGTACATAACATACAGGCTTTCGTGAAACTATGGTTGTATTTGCAAGAAGAAGGTTTTTGTACCATAGTTTAAATATGAGACATTTCAACCAGGATCCTCCCAAAAAGATTTTGGGACCATAAGTCAGCTAGGAGTTTGGCTGGGGAAGCTTTTCAATAAAATAGCCATTGGGGACCAAATGCGTTCTGCATGGTGAGAGAGTTGGATTGTCCCATTGTTCAAGGGCAAGGGGGACGCCCAGGACTGTGGGAACTATAGAGGCATTAAGCTAATGAGCCATTCTATGAAGCTGTGGGAGAGGGTCATAGAATGTTGCCTCAGAAATTGCACTAGTGTCCAAGGAAACCAGTTTCGGTTTATGCCCAGTAGGTCAACAATGGAACCCATTTTTATCCTATAACAGATGGTTGAGAAACATAGAGCAGTAAAGAAGGACCTGCATGCAATCTTTGTTGACCTAGAGAAGGCCTATGATAGTGTCCCATGGCAGGCTGTATTGGATGTTCTAAGAAAAAAGGGAGTGGATGAAGGGCATATCAGAATAATATAGGATATGTATGATGGTTCCACCACTAGGGTGAGGACGGCATGGGGGAATACTGGTGGGTTCAAGGTGGAGGTAGGGCTTCATCAAGGATCAGCTCTCAGTCCATATCTATTTGCTTTGGCAATGGATGACCTGCTGAAAGGATTAGGGGAATGAGCCCCCCAGTGCTTGGTATTTGCTGATGATGTAGGAAGGTTAGAGGAGTCCCAAGAGGAGGCTCAACAGGGCTTACAGGACATTACACCAGCAATGGCAAAGGGGGCCTGAAGGTGAACATGAAGAAAACAGAGTACTTAGCTTTCAGTTGGAGTTGCCAGGACCAAGGGGGTGTAGTTTGTTGTGGAAATGAGGTGCTACCAGCAGTGAAAGAGTTTAGGTATCTAGGATTAGTGATTCAGAGCAATGGGGAAATCGACTCTGACATTACTCACAGAATCAATGCAGGATGGCTAAAGTGGAGACAGGCAAGCAGTGTGCTGTGTGACCACAGAGTCCCAATAAAGTTGAAAGGCAAGGTTTACAAAACTGTAGTTAGGCCTGCTATGTTGTATGGATCGGAGTGCTGGGCAGTGAGGAAGAACCATGTGAGGAGAATGCAAGTGGCTGAGATGCGAATGCTGCGTTACATGAGTGGGGTGTCTCGTGCAGACAGAATCTGCACTGAGTATGTCAGAGGCAGCTTGGGGGTGGGAAACATTGCGGAGAAGATGAGGGAGGGTAGGCTGATGTGGTATGGGCATGTGATGTGAAGGGGGAGGAGGAGCTCATGTGGTATATTATGGGGCAGCAAGTGGTGGGTGGCATCAGGAGCAGGGGGAGACCCAAGCAGACATGGGAGCAGGTTATACAAAGGGACATGATGGCGTGCAGGGTGGATGGGAGCCAGGTTGGGGATAGGTGGGAGTGGAGGATTCGAACCCGCAGACCCGACCCTGCCATAGGCAGGATAAGGGTGTGATGATGATGATGATGTTGATGAAGTCAGCTAGGAGTTGAAAACGTCAACTCCACTATACCACAATTTATTGTTGCATTTAAAACCACACTTGTAAATAATTTGTGTTCATCTTATGCAGTTAGAAATTTTAATTATGAGGAGGATGATAACTGCATATTATTTAATTTAAAAACCTTTGTGAAACACATTCCCAACATTATCAAAGAAAATAGTATTTTGCATTATTCAACATTATTGGACCTTTACTATAGTGAGGCAGATGTCTTAAGTTTTGCAAGGCAGTCAGCAGAGTATGTTGCTCATTACATTGTAAGGAAAATTATTGTGAGGATGAGTTGCAATGAGTGCTTAAGAAAATCAACAAAGACTAAAGGCATAGAACAACTAAATTTTGTGAGACTAAAGGAATATAATGATGCTCAGATAGTCCTGATTACACCTTCAGATGATTTCACACAATTTATTGGAAAATGTACAGAAATTATGTTACAGAATGCATGGAATAAATTTCATACAGAAAGGGTTGGTCAAATGTTGGTGAATGTCGTTTCAGTTACAGTGAACAGCATGTCAATAGGTTGCATTTTAAGTTGAAACATTTTAAAATTTCTAGGAAGATTTGTTATATTTAATAGATGCAAGAAGTTTAATAGTATTATGAATATAAAAAATATACCTTGGCATGGCAAAATTCATTATTGTAGTCATGTAGTCAAAGAACTACATTCTCTATGTCACACTAATGGTTGGGGAGTAAGCCAAGCAGTCAAAACAGGCGAGACCCTTTTGAGGCTGAAAAAAGTGGGGGTAGAGCAGCTATTCTCAACCACTGTGCTGTGGCACTTTAGTGTGCCACGAGATTCATGAAATGTGCCACCACTATGAATACCAATAAATAAGTGACGTCAGACAACTAGTTCAATCAGTTCTGCCTTCCTATGAGGAACTGGCTGAACCAATGGGCATGAATATTGATGTGCCTGGGATTTTGCAGGACACCTATTTTTAATTTTTATGTAGTCCGATTGGTAACTCTTAGAACATGAAATAAATTGTATTTACTTCCTAATTAAAAGAATCGTTCCACTTGGAGACCTTAAACTAATAAATATGGGAACAAGATTTCAAACTCCCTTTTCTAGCCTAGCCAATTGTCTAACTGTCCTTTATTTCCGTTCATTCTCCCTGCATGCGACAGGTGGACAATGGGATATGCTCAACATGACATATCACATCATCACCCCCTTTTTCAAAAAAGACTATGTAGGGGAGAAAAGTTGTGGCCCTCGTCCTCGTGTACAGTTGGTTGAGCATCATGGACATGTTGATTGAAGTTCGCTGCTCGGTATACTGCATGTAAGTATCGGTGGCTCAAACTTATTCATGCTTGCAGAGTTCCACACTTGACTCTCTGAGAGTCGATAACTATAGTCACTGAGCGTTTCCTTCACCATGAGTGGCAGGGAGTATGGTGATTGACCTTTCCATACCATTGCAGGTGGTCTTTGCCCTCAAGCAAAATCGCCAAAATGGAATTTTCCTCAGCCCAAACAGGGATCTTGCATAATAACTCTGCCTTGGTGGTGGAGTGTTGATGCTTGCAGTTGATGGTTGTAAGTTGACTGATTTGCAAGACCAAGGCTCAAATGATAAGTGGGGCCTGCAGCTAAACATCAACTCAGCTGGGCTCAGTGTATCCTTATCTGGTCGCTCTGCATGATAATGTCAGTGTATCCTTATCTGGTCACTCTGCATGATAACGTTCTAAGAGATCTGTCATTGACTCCTTGAAGGCAACACTCCTTGAAGTCAGAACTCTACTTTGCCATTGACTGTGGATGATAGCTTGGTGTTCAGTGGTGTCTGATGTCACGCTCAGCTAGGAAGGTAGCAAAATGATCACTGATGAATTCTGGTCCACTGTCAGTTACAATGACATCAGGGTTTCCATACCAAGCGATTAGTTCCTCCAGCCACATTACCTTGGATGACTTTTGGCTA
>JAAFCE010008833.1:4715879-4727651 GCA_013389805.1 Trigoniulus corallinus
CAAATTATTATTATCATTAATTCAAATTATTATTATCATTAATTCAATTACTATTCTCATTATTCAAATTATAATTATAATTATTATACAAAAGTTTGCATGTAAGATGCAGAATTTGAGGGGCAGTGAACCCACAGTGCTGGGGATTAGGACCCCAGCACAGGTAGCTGATAGGGATTCACTAGTTGGCCTTGGGCCACAGTCAGCAGTAGCTCGCAGTGCCATGGGGGTTGGGACCTCAGACCCCATGGCAGATCACGCGCCGAGTGTCCTCTGTGGGGTAGGCCGGCATCCCCCCACCGCAAGGAGCGCCAACATTCCTGCGGGTTCAAGTCCCCAGTCAGAGCATGCTCACAAAGCATAGGGGCAAAACTTAGATTAGGAACGTGGAATGTGGGTACCCTTACAGGGAAAGCAGGGGAGCTAGTAAATACCCTAAAGCAACGAAGGATCCAAGTAGCTTTCCTCCAACAAACACGGTAGAGAGGAAATAGATCAAGGGCCCTTGGTGAGGGGTATAAGCTTATCTATACTGCCAGTGAAGGGGGGCGGAATGGGGTGGGAATAGCATTGGATAGGGAGCTACAGCAAGGTGTCACCCAGGTGAAACGACTCAATAGCAGGCTTCTGTTGGTGACAGTGGTCTGGAGAGGAGTTGTGCTTCACCTCATTAGTGCATATGCCCCCAGGTTGGTCTGGATGAACCCACAAAGGATGGCTTCCGGACAGAGTTTGAGGACTTGGTGCACTCACTGGAGGCGCAGGTAGGGCAATGTCAGGGGAATGAGCACTTAGTTATTGGGGGGACTTTAATGATCATGTAGGGAAAAATAACCAGGGCTATGAGGAGGTTCATGGGGGATGGGTGGTATGGAACAGCTAGCATAGATGGGCTGCGAATCCTTGACACAGCTAATGCACTTGGCCTTGCATTGGCTAATACATGGTTTAGAAAGAGAGACAAGCACCTAATCACATACCAGTCACCACAAGGGTTCTCACAAATAGATTTCTTCATGGTTAGAGGGCAGCATAGACCAGAGGTCCGTGATTGCTGGGCACTCCCCATTGAAAATTTTCAAAAAGAATCTGGCCATAGGCTACTAATGTTAGAACTAGTAGTGAAAGTAGCAGGCAAGGCACACTCTTGGAAAGGAGAGCAGGTTATCAGGTGGTGGAGACTACCCACCAAAATAGATGAATTTATACAAGAAGTGCACAGGCAGGTAGACTGGGATTGGGAAGGGACAGCAGACGCCATGTGGGACAGGGTTGCCCAAAAAATTAGAGCCTGTGGAAAAGCCATCCTGGGGCAGGGCAGAGTGGGAGGCACAGTCTTGGCTAATAGGCAAACATGGTGGTGGAATGAGGAGGTAGAAGCAGCCATCAAACAAAAGAAGGCTGCTTTCCACAGGTGGCAGGAGATGAGAGATCAGGAGTCCAAGACTCAGTACAGGAAGGCCAAGACCACTGCTAGGAGAAAGATTGCCCTGGCCAAGCACCAGCAGTATGAGGCTCTCTATCAGCAGTTAGAGACGAAGGAAGGGGAGAGAGAAGTTTTTAAGCTGGCCAAGGCTAGAGATAGGGCCACAAAAGACTTACCCCGAGCCATAACAGTGAAAGATGGCATTTGTAGGGTTCTGCTCACTCCTATGAAGGTAAAGAGGAGGTGGGAGGAGTACTTCCAAAACCTCTTGAATGAAGTGGGGGGAGACGAGGACATTGCCACCAATCCTGCCCCAGCAGGGGCAGTGGACTTGGTAACTAAGGAGGAAGTAGCCAGGGCACTTAGGAAGATGAAAGGTCGAAAAGCTGTAGGCCCTGATCGAATACCTGCTCAAGTATGGCAGAGTCTAGGGAGGACAGGTACCAAGTGGCTAGTGAAACTTTTCAATAAGTTAGCTAGTGGAGATAGAATGCCATCTGCATGGCGTGAGAGTTTGATAGTGCCACTCTACAAGGGTAAAGGGGATTTCCAAGACTGTGGCAACTATAGAGGTATAAAGCTAATGAGCCATTCCATGAAGCTCTGGGAGAGAGTAATGGAACGTCGCCTCCGGGATAAAACTAGTGTCCGTGGAAATCAGTTTGGGTTTATGCCAGGTAGGTCCACAATGGAGCCAATCTTCATCCTGAGGCAGATGATAGAAAAGTATAGGGCAGCAAAGAAGGACCTCCATGCCATCTTTATTGACCTGGAGAAGGCCTTCGACAGTGTTCAACGACAGGTAGTCTGGGAAGTATTACGGAAAAGGGGGATGGAAGAAGGGTTTATTAGAATAATCCAGGATATGCATGATGGCTCCATAGCCAGGGTATGGACACCTTGGGGAAACACCGGGGGCTTTCCAGTGAGAGTAGGGGTGCACCAAGGTTCAGCACTTAGTCCATATCTTTTCATCCTGGTTATGGATGAACTGCTGACAGGTGTAGGAGAATGGGCCCCTCAGTGCATGGCATTTGCCGATGATTTAGGGAAGATTAGTGACTGCAGAGAACAGATAGAGAAGGGATTAAATGATATAAGAGGAGCAATGGAAAAGGGAGGGCTAAAGATTAACATGATGAAGACAGAGTATCTAGCTTTCAATTGGGATGGTCAGGAAAACAATGGGGACATACGCTCGAGGGGTGAACTGGTAAAAAAGGTGCAGGAGGTAAAGTACTTAGGATCAACGTTCCACAGCAATGGGGAGATAGATGTGACCCATAGAATCAATGGGGGGTGGTTGAAATGGAAACAGGCAAGTGGAATTCTGTGTGATAGGAGGGTCCGAATGAAGTTGAAAGGGAAGTTTTACAGGACAGTGGTTAGGCCAGCTATGTTATATGGATCAGAGTGTTGGGGAGTGAAGAAAAGCCACGTAAATAGAATGCAAGTAGCCAAGATGCGAATGCTGCGGTACACGTGTGGCGTGTCAAGAGCAGATAGAATTAGGAATGCGTACATTAGAGGTAGCCTGGGGGTGGTGGACATCGCTGAAAAGATGAGGGAGAATAGGCTGAGGTGGTATGGACACGTTATGAGGAGAGGGGAGGAGGAACTCGTTCGGTGCATCTCAGGCATGCAGGTGGTCGGTAGCACCCAGGGTAGGGGGAGACCAAAGCAGACGTGGGAACAGGTTGTCCGGAGGGACATGGCGGTGTGTGGGGTGGAAGGGGATCTGGTGGGAGACAGACGGGAGTGGAGGGCTAGAACCCGCAGACCCGCAGAACCCACGGGACAAGGGTGTGATGATGATGATGATGATGATGATGATGATGATCAGGTGTTAGTCGAAAAAAATAACCCCATCTCATCGGCATTGAAAATGTCATCATCAGAATAACCAGCCCTCAGTTTCAGCCATACATTTTCAACCCAGTCACCCATTATTTCTTGGTCACCAGCAGCTGACTCACCTGAAATTTTTGCATGAATAATATTATGCTGAGATTGAAATCATTGAATCCATGAAGTGGTGCACTTGAACGATTCCTTCTTCAGAAGTACACCAAATTGTTCAGCCTTTGCCTGGAGCATGGGCCCACTCACTGGTACATTATTTGCACGTTGTTGCTTGAACCATTCTAGCAAAGCATTTTCAATGTCAGTGTGATTAGATGAGCGAATTCGTTTTACCTTTCCACACTTAAGAAATTGGGCTTTAATTTTTTCCTGGCGTTTAATCATTCCAGCAATTGTTGAGCGTGATGTATGAAATTCATAGGCAAGCCTGCTTGCAGACTCTCCCAACTGAACTCTGGCAATTATGTGAAACTGTTTCTCAATGGAGAACTGCTGCCATGGCATGATGTCATTTAGAAAGACAGAACTCAACTGAAAAGCCGTTTGTTAAATATGCTTAGAGGCTATAGTCATAGGTTTAAAGTTCATAGAAAGACAGGATGTGAACTGGATGCAGTAACCAATATTTCAAAAGGCACTGTGAATAGAAATGTGTTGCTTTAGCCGATTTGTACGTTATAAGCAACATTAGTGCTTTTTTCCCATAGGCTTTCATGGTTCCAACTATTTTGTTCTTTAAATCCGATTTTACATTATATCAGGTGTCGTTGTAAACGATTTCGACTGTATTTTGAAATCGAATATGCTGCTTCTGAGAGGAGGCTCTGCATTGACTTCTCCAAAACGAGTTTAAAGTCAATACTTTTTTCATAATGGGAGTAAGTAGTTCATTCTGTCCAGCCAAGAGAGTCTTTGAAAGTGTGAAAAAGGTGTTGATGAAAATTAAAAATGAGGAGGACAACTGGCATGTATGTGGAGATTTCAAAACGATAGGCATGCTCCTTGGTCAGCAAGCAGGCTATAAAAAAATGCCATGCTTTTTGTGAGTGGGACAGTACAGCAAAAAATAAGCACTGGGTGAAGAAATCATGGCCAAAAGGCAAGCATCTCTTGCCAGGTACAAAAAAATATTTAGTGGAGACCATGCTGGAAAAGTAGAAGAAACCTGGATGCAATATGAGTGTTAAATTTTACTTTCTACACTCCCATTTGAAATATTTCCAAAACAACCTTGGAGATTTTAGTGAGGAGAATAGTGAAAGATTTCACCAAGATATTAAAGAGATGGAACAGAGGTACCAGGGAAGGTGGAATTCTAACATGACGGCAGACTACTGCTGGAACCTCGAATGAGAGTGCAAGAAACTTCCAAAATGTTCAAGGAGGTCAAAGAAAAGGAAGTTTGAAGTATAATAAAAAGTACTTCAAATCCATTCCTCAACAATACATTTCTATAAGTCAAAGAAATAAGACTAAATATTGTTTTTTAACATTCCTGCTAAAACAATTATAATTTAAGGAGATGCTTTTGTGCAATAATATTTCCACAAAATCAATCAAAATTCATGTATGTTGAAGTAATTATTAGCGATTTGTGAAAAATCTGGACGTGCCTGAGAAAAACTAAACCCGTATTTGAAATCAGCAGCCAAAAACGATTAAGAATCAGCTGAATTCTTGCAATCATCAGAAAATTTTTTTCAAAATGCAGCCCTGTGTAATTCACAACTAGATCTCATTAGTGGGAGTTCTTAATCTCAAGCACACACATCTCCAAAATCTCCTCTAATTTGTGGACATGGGTTGGCTAATCAAACTCCATATGGGTGTAGCTATGAAAAGCAAATTCCTGAAGGAGTAGAGAACAAAATTATGTTGAGGAGCCATAAGAAGAAAAGAAGTCGTGACAAAAGTTCTCCAATCCATGATGCGGTCTCAACCTGTCTTATGCCCAAGTGGCTGTTAAACAGCCAAAAAAGCTGCAAGAAAAAGCACAACGCCCAGCAGTGAGGAATCAAAATGGGTCTAGACCTACTTCTGCACCTACGATTAAACAATCTTCACCATCTCAGAGGGGAATATGTGGATCTGCAAAGGTGAAATAAGACCTTGCTGAAAATTCCCTTTGAGACACAACAATGCAGTTCATCCTTAATAATGTATCTCCTAACACCTCTATTGCCTCTATACCCTCAGGAGCTGTGGACATACCGTTCTGGAATGCGGAAGATGGATGTCGAAATCGGGTTGTGTAGTGCACTTTATTTTCCTACGCATTGCTCTGATTCTGAACATTGATGTGACTGACCCAAATATGTGGCATACTGGTATTTTCGTTCGTCTGTTTAAGGGTGCCAACCCAACGCTCTGTGATCCTAAAGTAGAAGGCCCAGTGGCATCTCCATCCTGGCACATAGTAATGTTTAATGCCGGGTCCCTCTTCCCAAAAATGGACCTTCTTGAATCTCTCTGCTTTGATTGGGCACTCACATGTATTGTAGTGACAGAAACTTGGCTTTCTTCTTACATTGAAGATTCTATTCTTCGAATGCCTGCCTATTCTCTGTATCGAGTCGACCGTCAATCGCGAGGTGGAGGTGTCGCCATGTACATGCATCACTCCTTGTCTGTAGAAGTGAAGATCAAGTGTTCCGAGCAGGGCATGCAGGCTTTGGCTATTCGGATTATTAGAGAGTTAGTGGTGAACGTCGACGAAGACGAAACGAACGATACGAGGTCAAATGAGGCAACTGTGCATGCTCACGAAAAGCAGACCAGCAATTGAGCTTGCGTATTTGCCTCATTTGACCTCGTATCGTTCGTTTCGCCTTCGTCGACGTTCACCACTAACTCTCTATTGTCTCCAATCAAGCGATTGACCTGTGGGCAGTATACCACCCTAGTTATTCTTCCCTTAGCGTCCTTCTAGCTAGTTACAGCTAGTGTGAACACGTCGAACTTGACCTGTATATGTGAGGACTGGAACTGTGATTTTCACCAGTCTACAGTATATATGCGATTAGTTGTATCTATTATGGAATCCCTGGGTTTAACTTCCAGGATCGCAACATCTACACGTGTTTCTGCTACGTCTGCAACTCTGATAGATCAACTGTTTCCGTTTTCCAACCTGTGGTACGCGAGTTGCTGGCTGGTGGTAAGCGAAAAATAATCAGTAATGGCGGACATAAAAAAAATAACAAAAAAAAAATCATGAAAATATAATAGAAACGCGTTTTCCTATAACTCATAACAATTATTTTAATCAATAATATTATACAGTAAAGTTCTTAATATGTATAGTCAATGATTGGCAATTTCCTTAACAATATTGATATTTGTGGGAAACTTTTTGGATTTTGTTTGTTGGTGTTTAAGGTCCCGTCAACTACAAGGTCATTAGAGACCCGTCCACTGCATAGTTCTAATGCATAGACTGCACAGACACTACACTAATGCGACGATTATTGGGTATTAGCAGTACCCAGCTTTCCCGAGCGACCACCCATCTCAATACTAACTGGGCTTGCGTTGCTTAACTTCAGTGATCAGACGAGAACTGGTGTGTCCGACGCAACTCGCCGCTCCCAGAAACTTTTTTTGACGAGCAACATACATGGGGAGGGGTATTTTTTTTGAGCGTCCCATTTTGAGTTCTGAAAAATATGGGCACCCTATAAAATTTAAAATGCAAATAAAATTAGACTATTTTTCATTGGTATGGCCAATAGCGGAGTACTTGACCTGGAGAAGGCATATGATAGTGTCCCCAGACAGGTACTATGGAGTGTTTTATGGAAGAAAAGGGTTGATGAAGGCCATGTTAGGATAGTGCAGAATATGTATGAGGGTTCCATTGCTAGGGTGAGGACAGCATGGGGAATCACTGCATGCTTCAAGGTGCAGGTTCGTGCGTATTAAGGGTCAGCACTTAGCCCATATCTATTCACTCTAGTAATGGATGAGGTGCTGACGGGAATAGGAGAATGGGCCCCTCAGTGCCTGGTATTCGCTGATGATGAGGGAAAGCTTGAGGGGTCCAAAGAGGATGCACAAAAGGGCCTACAAAACATCAAGACAGCTATGGAAAGAGGGGGTCCTAAAGTAAACATGAAGAAGACGCGGTACCTAGCTTTCATTTGAGATCCGTTGTGGCGGTGAAGGAATACCGGTGGTGCAAGAGTTTTGCTATTTAGGATCAGTTTTCCAGAGCAATGGGGGAAGATAGATTCTGAAGTCACCCATAGGATTAATGCCAGTTGGCTGAAGTGGAGGCAGGCAAGTGGAGTACTGTGTGACCGCCGGATCCCAATCAAGTTAAAAGGCAAAGTTTACTGAACGATCGTTAGGCCCGCTTTGCTGTATGGCTCAGAGTGTTGTGGAATTACGAAGAACCATGAAAGAAGTATTCAAGTGGCTGATATGCGAATGCTGAGCTACATGACTGGAGTGTCACGAGCCAAAAGAGTCCATAATGATTACGTTGGAGGTAGCTTGGGGGTGGGAGACATCGTGGAAAAGATAAGGGAGAAGCGGTTGAGGTGGTATGTGCATGCGATGAAGAGAGAGGATGAGGAGCTTATTAGGTCCATTACAGGTATGCAGGTGATTTGGGGCACCAGGGGTAGGGGAAGACCAAAACGGACGTGGGAGCAGATGGTGCTGAGGGATAAGGAGACATGCAGGGTGGACAGGGACTTGGTAGGGGATTGGTGGGAGTGGAGGATAAGAACCCACAGACCCAACCCTGCCACAGGCGGGAGTTCGTTGTTTCCTTATGCATCCTCTCACTTTGGCTGCGACTCAGTCGTCCGACTATATGCATACACTTCGGACTTGCGACTAGATCCCAACTGTTTGGGAATTTTCGTCCGACTTTGTGCGACTTGCACAAAGTATCTTTTGTTTCAAAAGTTTCTTTTCTTTTCAATGCTGCGGGGTATGAGTGGGGTTTCACTGATGCAAGTCGTCCGACAAAGTCGTGCTTAATGTGAGAACTCAAGTCGTCCGACAAAGTCGTACTTAATGTGAGAACTCAAGTCGTCCGGCAATGTCGTGCATAGTCGGAGTCGCACATAGTCGGCTCCAGTGTGAGGCTAACCTTATAGTTTATACCCACAGTTGCCAATCGGAAAGGCGCTGCATTCGACACACCAGTTCTCATCTGATTACTGACGTTAAGCAATGCAACCCCAGCTAGTACTTACTTGGGTGGGCGCTTGGTAAAACTGGGTACTGCTAATGCCCAATAATCGTCGCATTAGTGCAGTGTCTATGAAGTCTCTGCAATAGAACTATGCAATGAACAGGGCTCTAATGGCCTTTAGTTGAAGAGCCCTAAAACACCATCGAAACAAAATCTAGCCAGTGAACAGCATGAATCGGTGTTTTTCAACCAGGGTTCCGTGAGGTACGCCCTAGGGTTCCGCCAATGGCAAGGTAAAATATAAATATAATAATGAAAACACAAGAAGCGAAAACGACTTTTGTTTGTCGAAGATGAACTTCGGGTGTCTCTCTCAAACATTAGGCCACGAATTCAACTCCTTATGCTAAAACACACATCATCATCATCATCATAATCGTAATACCCTTATCCCGCCTGTAGCAGGGTCGGTTCTGTGGGTCCACTGAACATGCTCTGACTGGGGGCACTCCAAACGTAGTTGTCTGTGGGGGATGCCGGCCTGACCCACTGTTCCATCACCGCATTACACAACCAAAATAGAAATTTTTGGCGGGTAAATTAATGCTTTGTTGGTTAAAATA
The DNA here is from genome assembly GCA_013389805.1 of Trigoniulus corallinus. Taxonomy (NCBI): domain Eukaryota; kingdom Metazoa; phylum Arthropoda; class Diplopoda; order Spirobolida; family Trigoniulidae; genus Trigoniulus; species Trigoniulus corallinus. The sequence continues at coordinate 4,724,938 of JAAFCE010008833.1, forward strand.
TTACATGGTGTCTGACCTTTTGCACAATAACTACAATGCAACAGGAGTCATGCTCATGCCATTCTAAAACACACCTGTATCAATTAACGCTTTTTCTGTCACTGCATGGGGTTTCTCGAAAGGTCTAAATGTTCCAAAGGGTTCCATTCCAATAAAAAGGTTGAAAAACATTGGTATGAATCATTGTACTGCAAAACAATGCTTGTTGGCACTGGCTGCAATGAAAACCAAATATCGAAACAGGTTAATAGTCAAAAGAGTTATGGGTGGCACTCTCCACATTGCCCCCAAGCAGGACCGTTATGAGGGCGTGGCGAAGAAGGCGGCCGCCATGGGCGCAACTGGGTTTGGGGCGCAAAATGTTTTAAGTTTTTGTCATTATTGGGTTACAGGCAAGCGAAAGTTGGACACTTCCCATGGGCGCTTCATACCCTCGTTACCGCACTGCCCCCAAGATTTAATAACGTTTGCCAATAAACAACTCTAGCATTTAACATTGATGCATTAGATATACAGTGATACATCGAATTAAGAGTGCCCTAACTTACACGTTTTTCTGAGATACAAGCTGTAACTTCGTCAATTTGATGATTTGAGGTGCAAGCCAAAATTCGAGTTACAAGTGAGCTTCGCACACCACCAAAAAGCAACTCCTAACCTTTTTCCTGCCTATAGCAGGGTCGGGTACCCGTCTTGTCCCTCTGTCCTTTTACGTGCAAATGACTTCGTACATCACACGGGACCTTGGTTTTAGTTCTCATCTGAGAGAAGGCACACTCGGGGACTCTCTACCACCTGAAAGAAGCCAACCCACCTAGGTCCAGTATTCAACCGCCCGTGTTAACCACTGCGCCACCAAGGTGGGCGGCTGAGCTTCACACACCGCCAATAACACAGGCCTGCAAAAAAATACTTTTTAAAAATTGTTTTACTTTTGATAACTGATTTTTATATTATTAGGTATGCTGATTCCAAAAACGCAATTCATTTTTTTGTATCACGTAAGGTTTTCTATCAAAACATTTTCATAGTTTGGAAGAAATAAAGAAAATTGCAGTATTTTGATGTTTCGATTTTCATTTTATAACTCCACAAATACATACTTTACATTTATATTACAGGTCTAGTAATAATTGAATACATAATGATTTAATTTTCCTCCTGTGGAGTTACTTGAGATCACTTTTTAACCCTTAAGTCAATATCCAGAAAGTTCCACATTGTTAAATAACAAGGGTACCCATATTGAATGAAATGGAATTGAGGCAAACACATGTTTTGACATGCAGGTAATTCTGAAGCAATCATATTTCTTGATGCATGACAGCCCATGGATGGTCTTTATCTATTGTTTTATTATAATCTTTCAACCATAGGCACCCGCCTAGCCATTCTATGAAGCTGTGGGAGCGAGTCATAGAATGTCGCCTCACAGACCAAACTAGTGTCCGGGGAAACCAATTCGAGTTTATGCCTGGTAGGTCCACCATGGAACCAATCTTTATTCTGTGACAGATGGTAGGAAAGCATAGAGCATCAAACAAGGACCTTCATGCAGTATTCATTGACCTGGAGAAGACATATGATAGTGTCCCAAGACAGGGTGTATGGAATGTTTTGAGAAAGAAAAGGGTTGATGAAGGCCACATTAGGATACTGTAGGATATGTACAATGGTTCCATCACTAGGGTGAGGACAGCATGGGGAAACACTGCTAGCTTCAACGTGCAGGTGGATGTGCATCAAGGGTCAGCACTAGCCCATACTTATTCACTCTAGTAATGGGCAAGCTGATGACGGGAATAGGGGGGTGGGCCCCCCAGTGTTTGGTATTTGCAGATGATGTGGGAAGGCTTAAGGAGTCCAGGGAAGATTCACAAAAGGGCCTACAAGACATTAAGACAGCAATGGAAGGAGGGGGCCTTAAGGTGAACATGAAGAAGACTGAGTACCTAGCTTTCAGTTTTAGTGGTCATGGGCAAGGGGGTGCAATTCATTGTGGGGGAGTGGGGGTTCCAGTGGTGCAAAAGTTCCGCTACCTTGAATCAGTTTTCCAGAGCAATGGGGAAATAGATTCTGATGTGACCCATAGGATTAATGCAGGATGGCTGAAGTAGAGACAGGCAAGTGGGGTCCTGTGTGACCGCCGAGCAAAGTTTACAAAACCGTTGTTTGGCCAGCTATGCTGTATGGATCAGATTGTTGGGCAGTTAGGAAGAACCATGAAAAGCAAATGCAAGTGGCTGAGATGCGAATGCTACGCTACATGTGTGGGGTGTCAAGATCCGACAGAATTAGAAATGATTACATTAAATTGTTTGTTTGTTTGTTTTGGATTTAGGGCCCATCAACAACAATGGTCATTAGGGCCCAGAAGATAATCATCACGGTGGGGGTATAAATGGCCTTCCCACCATGATGGCAATAAATAAGGGCAAAAGCCCACTAAAACTAACACATACAGAAGGCAACAGCCAAATAAATATCAAAGAATAATTATAGGCAAAAGCCAAAAACAGAAATAAAAGTAAAATCCACAAAAACGAGAGCAGACATAACAATAAAAGTGGCAAAAGCCAAAACAGGCATAACAATAAAAGTGGCAAAAGCCAAAACAGACATAACAATAAAAACGGCAAAAGCCAAAACAGTCATAACAATAAAAACGGCAAAAGCCAAAACAGTAATAACAATAAACACGGCAAAAGCCAAAA
>JAAFCE010008833.1:4727661-4758840 GCA_013389805.1 Trigoniulus corallinus
GGCAAAAGCCAAAACAGTAATAACAATAAACACGGCAAAAGCCAAAAAGGACACAGAAATAAAAAGGCAAAAGCCAAAACAGATGCAGAAATAAAAAGGCAAAAGCCAAAATAATTCAAGAATAAATTCAAAGATGTGTACAAACAAACCGTGTATAATTCAAATTTTGTGAAAGAGGCCAGCCTCTTTCACAAATACAAGCAAGCTCTCAACCTCCTGGGGGTTATCCCCAAGTGAGGCAGAGAGCTCCCGACTGACTCCAAGTCGCCATCTCAGTTCACGGTATCTCTCACAGTGACTAAAGATATGCGCCACTGTGAGAGGCTCCCAACAGAAGTAACACCATGGTTGTTCCTCACCCCGTAAAATGTAGGAGTGAGTGAGGAACGTGTGACCGATCCGAAGCCGAGCAAGCACAACCTCCTCCCTCCGCGACTGGCGGCACAAGAACCCCCAGTGCTCTGGGGTGTCCTTCAGTGTGCGGAGTTTGTTGGTGGTCTCTTCAAACCACTGGGCCTGCCATTGTTCATGGACGGCCCGCCTTACCATCGGGAGAGCATCAGAGGAGGGGACAGCAGTGTTAGGTATATCTGGCAAGTGGGCCACTTGACGGGCATGGGCATCCGCCCTCTCATTGCCCATGATGCCAACATGCCCGCAGGACCCACATGAACAACACTGTCTTGCCCTGCTTACGAATCACAAGCAGCAATCTGTGCACATCCTGGACGATGGCATGTCTGATATATAGGGTGTGCAACAGCTGAAGGGAGCATAAGGAGTCAATTGCAACAACAAAGTGTCTGTCATTCAATACTTGGATGAGCTCCAGAGCCCTGTGCAGAGCTGTGAGTTCTGCAGTCAAGACATTGGAGACGCATGGAAGGCAGCCCCCTATGAGATGACCAGTTGTAAACACTGACCAACCCACCGAGGAGCCATCCTTCGACCCATCCGTGTAAATAAAAACATGGCCTCGATAGGTCCAAGAGAGGCGTCCAAACTCTTGTTGGTACACTGACCTATCGGTACTGGTTTTGGGTAAGGCTGCAAGCAACAAATCTAAACTTGGCTCTGGCACTGTCCAGGGTGGCACAGAGGCCGGCAGTACAGGCTGCACCCTTAGCAGAGTCACACCCAGGCCGGTAAGACCATCCATCCACCGCACACCGAATGGAGGGGGAACCCCCCGCGGCTGTCGAATGGCTGTCTCATATTGTTACTAAAGACGGCCGGGTGTGTAGGGTGCTGTGGCTGACCTTTCAGCCACAAAATATATGCAGCTGAAAGGTACTACTGCCACACAGTCAGTGGTGGTTCACCAGCCTCAGCATAAAGGCTGAGTACTGGACTGGTGTGGAACGCCCCAAAGGACAACCGGATGCCAGCGTGATTAACACTGTCCAGCATCCGGAGAGTAGATGGAGCGTCCAGGACATATACGCTGCAGCCGTAATCGAGACGTGATCGAACGAGTGATCTGTAGAGCCGAAGCATCACCGTTCGATCTGCCCCAAAACCAGTTCCCTGCAGACACTGCAGAATATTCAGGGAGCGAAGGCACTTAGCCTTCAGCTCCTTCAAGTGCGGCACCTATGTCAGACGGCGGTCAAAACGGAGACCAAAAAACCGGGCTGCCTCTACAACTGGGAGGAGGCGGCCTTCAAGGGTAAGCTGAGGCTCAGGGTGAAGCCCTCGCTTACAGCAGAAGTGCATGACATTTGTTTTGTCAGGGGAGAACTTATAGCCACGAGAGGTGGCAAACTCATTGGCACTATTTAGTGCCAGTTACAGCTGACGCTCAATGCTATACATCATGGCAGCCCGGTACCTAATACAGAAGTCGTCCACAAAGAGGGACGACTTTACCGGGGGGTGAATGGAAGATGGTAGGCCGTTCACTGCAACAGCAAAGAGCGTTACACTCAAGACGCTCCCCTGTGGCACACCATTCTCCTGCAGGAAGGTCGAGGAGTAGGTGTTACCCACACGCACTCTGAAGGTCCGTTCAGACAAAAAGCTGTGGAGGAAGAGGGGCAAATTACCCCTGAGCCCCCACTGGTGCAAGGTCTCAAATATGCCATGGCGCCATGTGGTATCATATGTCTTCTCCACATCAAAGGAGACAGCCACTAAGTGCTGTCTGTGGAGAAAGGCCTTACGTACTGCAGTCTCCAGTGAGATCAGATGATCCACTGAAGACCTGCCAGCACGGAAGCCACATTGGGCACTGGCAAGAAGGTGGTGCCGTTCCAGACACGACACCATGCGCCAATTAACCAGACGTTCCATGGTTTTGCAATGACAGCTCGTCAATGAAATGGGTGGATTATAGTAGCCTCTCGCCAACCTGCAGGGATTTCATGCTGCTGCCAGATGTAATTGAATACCTCAAGGAGGTATCTAACGCCTTTCTCTGGTAGGTGTTGTAGCATTTGATAGTGGATGCTATCTGGTCCAGGGGCAGTATCCCTGGCTCTTGCTAGAGCTGCCTGCAGCTCCCAACGGGTAAATGGGTTGTTATACCCCTCAGCGACACCCCCAGAAAAATTAAGTGGGTGGCGTTCTGCAGCTTGTTTAGACTGCATAAATGCTGCTGTGTAGTGCTGGGAACTGGAGACGGCTGCAAACGTCCTTGCCAGTTCCTCAGCCACCTTACACGGCAGAAGGCAATGTCTCCCTTGTACAAGGAGACCTGAGCCACATGATGGTAAATATCTGCCTTGGATCTTCCTCAGCTTTTCCCATACCTTCTTGGAGGGCATGTGACGGGTAAGTGAAGAGACGTACTGATTCCATGAGGAGCGTTTGGCCTCCATTATCACCCGTCGTGCATATGCCCGGGCTCGGAGATAGTCGATATGGTTGGCCTCGGTAGGACGAGATTGGAAGAAGCGAAGGGCTCGTCGGCAAGCCCGAATCGCACACTGACAATCCTCCGTCCACCATGGCAGCTGTGCTCGTGGTGGGTTACACGAGCTCTGGGGGATGGATGCCAATGCCGCCCCGACCACCACCTCTGTGAAGTGACTCACTAGGTCGTTGACCCCATCAAAATCACACAGTGGGCGAAAGTAGATACGGCAGGCAAGCTCCTCCCAGTCCGCCGACGCAGACACCACCATGGTGGGTGTTGGGGCAATGCCCCATCTCCACTGCTAATCCTGATGGGGAAGTGATCACTTCCACAAGGGTCTGACAAGACCTCCCACTGCAAACCTGGTGCCAACCCAGGAGAGCAGATGGATAGGTCTATACATGAGAGACCACCAGTGGCAGTCATGACGTGTGGAGGCGCCTGTGTTTAGAACAATGAGGCCATTGTGTGACACCCATTGTTCCACAAGTCGCCCCCGGGGGATATGACTTTCCGAGCCCCATTGGGGATTATGGGCATTAAAATCACCCATTATCAAGAAGGGTCTTGGAAGCTGGACACTGAGGGAGTCGAGGTCTGCCCATGGGATATCAATCCCAGGTGGCATGTAGAGGGAACACAGAGTGGTGGGCACATCCAGTTGCAATGAGACCGCCACTGCTTGCAGAGGCGTCTGCAGAGCAGCTGGCACATGAATGCACCCATTCCGGATAAGGAGAGCCACCCCTCCCACAGGGTGGCTTCCTTGCTGCCGGGTGTCTGCATATACAGTGTACCCCAATAACGAAATGGGGGCATCACGGCGACACAGGATCTCCTGGAGGGCGATGCAGACAGGGTTGTGCCTCGAGATCAGCAGTGCGATCTCGTCCATCTTGTGGGAAAACCGTGGACAGTTCCATTGTAGGAAATTTACCATCAAGTGGACTCAGGCGGCTTGTTTCTATTCCTCCCTTTTCTCCGTCCCACTGCAGAAAAGGGAGGGCCGCCTTCAATTGGCTCGTCCTCCTCCATCTCGAAGGAGGAATCCCCATCGTGCCCCAGTTTGGGCATGAAACCATCCTGTGCTCTCTGCCGTTGGCCAGAGAGCTTGAATGGACGAACCAAGGACACCCGCCCCACGGCAGTAGTGGGGGGTGTCCCTAATTTCTTTCCTGCTGTCTCACCCACCACCCCCTCCGTGGAGGAGGTTGGCTGGGCTGGGACAGAGAGGGAGGCCTTCAAGGGAGATGCCTCTCTTTGATGAGTGGCATCTGGGGCCTCCAAAGAAGCTGGCACCGCCATTATTGGGGGGCAACCCAGCAAGGGGGCGGGATGAGCGGGATTCTCCGTCCCGTGGGACCAAGGTGTGGCGAACAGCCACCACACAGTGGTCCCTCAGCTCTTCCGCTAACTGCTCTTCTTATTCCCCGCATAGGTCGGTGCACCGCACCACACCTCTACTGGTATTTAAGGTGCGATGGGGTTCGGCCACAACAGGGATATCACCGAGCTTCCGCAGTTTCAGTAGTGCCTCTATCTGGTGAGGGGCTGATGCCTCCACCAACAATGTGCCATTGCGCAGTTTTTTGACTGAAGTCACGTCGCCGGCAATGCCCTTGATGGCTTTGGCGATAAGGAAGGGCGACGCCTTCCCCAAGGCTGCACCATCCTCCCCAGAGATGGAAATAAACCGGGGAGGATAGGAAGAAGGTGTGGATGGTTGTTTGACTGCACCTAAAATCTTAGATGCAGGAACATGCTTTGCATCGGCGGTGGGACCCTGCACCTTAAGGCTAAGAGGTCGTTGCCTCTTGTTAAGGGCAGGTGCCAATGCCATAGACGTCACACGTTCGTTCCCTGATCCAGTTGGCTTACTGGGGGAACGCCAGTACATGTCTCCATCAGCTCAGTGGCAGCTGGCCCACTCAGTTGGGTGGGACCGAGCCCGCCATCTTCCGGCTCAACACAAGTCAATAAAAGTAAAGAAGGGGGAGGGGGGTTATTTGATGAGGCCCCCAGCCTCGGTTTAAGAGTTGCCATAATTTTTAATAATTATGTGTTCACTGCCCGCAGGTCTTACCCACCTAGGAGCCCAACGACGGGACGCCCATTCGGGTCGCTGAGATTCCTCGGGCAGCATACCGTTAGGGTGGCATAATCCCCGAGTACCGGACCATTGGCATCGGGGTTGACTGCCGGTCCACTTACAGTCACTCTAGGAGGCATAACCACTTTTGCGCCCCCGGCCGATTGACCAAGACCAGGCTACTGCCTTGGCCTCCTGTTTTCCCTGGAAGCTGTGGCCAAAGTGATGTTTTGGAGACTGTGGGTCGCAACCCTAGTCCCCGATGTCTGTCAGCCACCTCACCAGTGTGGAGTGGCCAAGAGACATCGCAGGGCATACGCCTCCTCAACCACCAGGATCCGCTTTTCCCAGGGGTGCGGGTCTCCCCGCACGGCAAACACGCGGGTAGGCGTTTGTTGACGGTCACCTCAGTGAGGAGCCGACATCGACCGAGAACAAGTCTGACCAAACACTGGAACAACTATGATGTTGGTATCGTCCTGTCCATAACACGTCATAGACAAAGACGACAGTGGTGTTGTCCAGACTGGGGCAAGAAAAAGTCATCCCGTTTTGTCGCCTCTTACAACATGCAGGTATGCAGTGTGCCTATTCTTCCCTGGGCACACACGGGTAGATTACATTAGAGGTAGCTTGGGGTTGGGAGATATTGCAGAAAAGATGAGAGAATAGGTTGAGGTGGTATGAGCATGTGATGAGGAGGGGTGAGAAGGAGCTTACTAGGTCCATTGTGGGACTGAAGGTAATTGGGGGCACCAGAGTTAGAGGAAGACCAAAACGGACGTGGGAGCAGGTGTTGCAAAAGGACATGGAGGCCTGTGGGGTGGAGAGGGACTTGGTGGGGGATAGGCAGGAGTGGAGGATTAGAACCCGCAGACCCGACCCTGCCTAAGGCGGGAGAAGGGTGAGATGATGATGATGATGATGAACCATAGGCACCCGCCTTTCTATTCGATATCAACTTGTAGAATCTTTCATTTTTATTATTCTGCTCTCTTTATTGACGTGCAGAACGTGTGCACTTCCAAGAAATGCATGCGTTCTGAGAGACGTCATTGTATTTAAATATTTTTCTATATTTTGAAATCTCATTTAAAAGTTCGATATTTTAAATAATAGAATGAATTGAATTTGGGTTTTAAATCTGTAGAACTAAAGTAGTTCCATTTCTGTAATGCTAGCGATCGGACGTATTTTCATATCTCTCTGTAGATCAACTGATATTTTATTTATTTCACAATTTTTAAACCAAGTTAATGAATCCTATTATTAAACAGTGTTAGAAGTTATCTCTGTCATCGTGTTTCTTAAGGAATCTTAAATTCACCAATTAGTCAAAAGAATGGTTAATTACTGAACACGCAAGATATTATTCAGGAAGGAACATCATCTTAATATTTTCAACAACATATCTCCTCCTGGATATAATTTTTATTAAAACCTTCGCTACATTTTGGTGACCTGGACGTGATTTACCTCATCGGAAGATTAAGAGATTCCCGACATCATCGGAAAACTCCATGATTACTCCTTTTTGGCAATAATGAGGATAGCCGTGTGTTTGGGCAATGGATGTGACCCTCCACAACCTTTTGGGGTTTTTTTTGGTTTTCAGCAGTTTGAATTTTTTGTCGACATTTTTTGTCCTCATTTATCAAGATTTTAACATTCGACATTCCTTTTGGATATATATATATTTAATCTTAGTCTACAAGTAAGGCAACACAAATACATATCCAACACGAATACATATCCAACTGATACGGTAAGGTGACTTTCTTTAATAATATGGAAGGACCCAGCCATCTAGCGGACCCTGGGTTTATGAACCATACAGAGGATGAGGGACTTTTAAGTGTTGTGCAACACTCGGGAGTGAAATATTTCAAGCTGCCGCCCTTTTGGGTGCATGACCCTGAGACCTGGTTCGTGGCTATAGAGCATAGATTCCACGTTTACCAGATCAAAAGTGATGCCAGGGAATTCGAACTGGCAGTGGATGCTCTGCTGCCAAAGATTATCTCTGACGTCAGGGATCTGATCGTGAACCCCCGACCACGGACTCCTATGAAACACTGAAAGCTGCTGTCAAGCATCGAAGCTCACCGACACAACAGCAAAAATTACAACTATTAAACAACTTACAGCTTGGAGACCGGAAGCCCACCCAACTGTTGCAGCACATGCAGCAGTTGGCCGGGAATGCAGTTTCTACACCTGACAACATTCATTTACTTAAAGAGCTGTTTGTCTCTAGGCTCCCCAAACAAATTAGGGTCATATTGGCTACTGCAGATTCAGGAACCCCTTTGGATCGACTAGCTGATATGGTGGATAAAATTCTAGAAGTGATGGATCTGTCAATACAACAGCACCTACAGTCCCAGCCATCCCACAGGACAACACGTTTATTGAAAATCTCAATGATCGCTTAGCAGACATGCCAAAACAGATGGAGCTCTTAAACTCCAAAATACACTCACTCGCAAATAACAAACATTGATTTATACGTTCACGATTTAGGTCGCATCCTAGATCTCGGCTGTCACAGAATACTGATTCCAGCACTAATTTATGCTGGTATCACAAAACTTTTGGGAATAATGGTCAAAATTTCACATTTTTTAGAGCTATGTGATGCGATAGTTAAAACTACCCCTATCTATTGAAAATAATGTAACTTTGCATTGTCCTGAAAAAACTACTGCCAAAATTTCTAAACTGTTTTTGGAAGTGAATGTCCCCCTCCATCAACTATAACTTTTTCCCAACCATTTTATCCCATATCTCATAGATTTTTTTTAAAAAAAGCATTGGTTACTTTAAAGGAAACACCCTGTATAAAGGTGTAAAGCAATCATCATCATAATACCCCTATCTTGTCTGTGGTAGGATCAGGTCTATGCTTTCTTTCCCGCCACTCCCACCAATTTACCACCAGGTTCTGATCCATCCCACACACTACCACATCCTTTAGACAAGCTGCTCTCATGTCTGCTTTGATCTTCCCCTGTCCTGAGTGGTTCCAACCTAACGAGCTTCTCCTCCCCTCTTCTCATTACGTGTCCATACCACCTCAACTTACTCTCCTCAACTTACTTTCCATGATGTCCCCCCCAGACTCTCTGAATATACCCATTACTAATTCTATCATCTCTCGACACCCTACTCATGTACTGCAGCACTTTCATCTCTGCTACTTGCATTCTGTTTACGTGGCTCTCTCTCACTGCCCAACACTTTGATCCACATAACAGCTGGCCTAACCACTGTCCTGAAAAACATCTCTTTTACTTGATTGGGACCCTCCTATCACACAGGACTTCCTTGCCTATCTCCACTTCAACCATCCCACATTGATTTTATGGGTAACTATCAAATCTATCTCCCCATTGCTCTGGATCACTGATCCCAGTTACTTCATTTCCTGCACTTTGTCACCAGTAGCCGCAGAAGCTAACCCAACTAACCAGACCTAACCATATAAAAGTAACCAAACCTAGATCAAATAAAAGTAACATTTCATCTGGAAAAGATTTTTTTTTAAAAAAAAGGCATTGGTTACTTTAAAGAAACACCCTTTATATATAACTGTAACAAAGTAGCATATTTTAAATATTTATAGCTCTCAGACAATTAAAGGTAGCCCAAAAAGTAGCGTGTCGCCCAATGTGAGTTTTTAGTAGCAAGGACACTTAAAAAGTAGCCCAATCTGGCAACACTGAATGCCACACAAACCTTTCAGAGGTTTATGGACACTGTGCTAGCAGATTTACCTTATGTTTTCACCTACATTGATGATACAATCGTTGGCAGTCCAGATGACTCCATCCACCAATGCCATTTGTGGACAGTGTTTGACCACTTATGTCAGTATGGACTCGTTATTAATGTATCAAAGTGTGTGTTTGGTGTCCCATCTCTGGAATTATTGGGTCATCAATAATTCCAGGAATTACTCCCTTGCAACACAAAATTGACATTATACAAAACTTTCCTAGACCAGAGTCCAAGAGGTCACTATGGCGTTTCCTTGGCTTAATTAATTTCTATCATCAATTTTTTCTGCATTGTGCAGCAATCTTACAACCGTTACATGCTATTCTAATGGAAAGATCAAGTAAGAATGCATCGCTTAGCTGGAACAATCAAACCAATAATGCATTTCAAAGAGCTAAAGATGCCTTGTCACACACTGTATTACTCAAACATCGGAATATATAGCCTGAGACTAAAATAGCATTATTCACTGATGCTTCAGATGTAGCTTTGGGCACTGTACTCCAACAATTTTGCGGACTTCAGTTTCTTTTCTCTGAAGTTTCAACCTGCAGAGACAAGATATAGCGTTTTTGGCAGACAGTTACTTGCTATATCTCTAGCAGTCAAGCACTTTCGATACTTCCTTGAGAGTCATGAATTCACTATATTCACTGATCATAAGCCACTCACCTTTGCCATGCAGATGAGTTTAGACAAGTACTCTCCAAGAGAGGCTCAACACCTGGATTTTATTGCTGCATTCACTACGGATATTCAGTACATCACAGGGTCTGCAAATACTCTAACAGACACATTATCTTGGACTACATTGCATAATCTTTTCACATCACCAAGTCAGTTTAGTCTGGAAGAATTCTATCAGGAGCAATTAAAAGACACTGACGTTCAAGTCTTACTACAAGATCCTCAATTGCTGCAGATCTCCTTAACTCCAGTTCCAGGCTCACATCAGTTTATACTGCAACACCTCTTTGCCCAGACCCTTCAACCTTTCAGCAACAAATCTTTCATAACTTTCATGATGTATCTCACCCTGGTGCAACTGCCACTCAGAAACTCATTGCTGAGCGTTTTGTTTGGCCGTCCATCAAGAAAGACATTCGCCTTTGGTCAAGATTGTGTGTTCCTTGCCAAAAGAGTAAAATTCATCGCCACACCTATACCTCACCTGTTACTTGTGCACCTCCAACTTCAAGATTTGACAAAATTCATGTGAGCATTGTAGGCCCACTACCTCCATCACAAGGCAACTCATACATTTTGACATGCATCGATAGGTTCATACGTTGGCCTGAAGCCATACCAATACCAGACTTTACAGCTTCAACAGTCACACAAGCATTACTATTTCACTGGTTTTCTCGTTTTGGTGTGCCTTCAACAATCACTATGGATAGAGGACGCCAATTTGATTCTCTCCTATTTAATCATTTGTGTGATTTGTTGGGTACCAGGCACATTTGCACTACCTCCTATCATCCAGCATCAAACGGTATGATAGAGAGATTTCACTGACAACTTAATGCTACTATCAAGGCTATAGATGATCCACTACATTGGAACATCAATCTTCCTCTCATTCTCCTCACTCTCCAATGTGCAGTAAAGGAAGATCTTCAGGCGGCGCCTGCCGAACTCATATATGGCATGACGTTATGCTTACCTGGAGATATCTTCACATCTGAATATAATGCCTTGCCTAAAAGTGATTTCCTTCAAGATTTATGGTATAATATGCATGCATTGTTGCATCACCCACCATGGGTTCCATCACTGTGACCACTTTTTCGTGCCCCTGATTTTGGTGATGCTACTCATGTTTTTATTCGCCCTGGACTTTCAAAGTGCCCACTCTCTTCTCCGTATGAAGGGTGATACAAAATTCTAGCTAAACACGACAAATACTTCACTGTTGACCTGACTGGCCGAACAGACAATGTAGCAATCGATCGCCTCAAACTGGCATTCCTTTCAGACCATTCTGTTCCAGATTCACCTTTAGCTGCATTGCTTGACAAACCGCCATTGCACACAGATAAATCATCAGCATCTCATTCATCCGACCAGCATAATTCAACCATTCCAAAAAGTATTTCCACCCCATCTGGTATTGTTATGCACTCACGCACCCATGCTTCACATGTACATTTTGCTTCATTATAGCTTTATTTATTGCAGGGGGGTGATTCTACTCATTTTATTGACGTGCAGAACGTGTGCACTTCCAAGAAATGCGTGCATTCTGAGAGACGTCATTGTATTTAAATATTATTCTATATTTTAAAATCAGATTTAAAAGTTCGATGTTTTAAATAATAGAATGAATTGAATTTTGATTTTAAAACTGTAGAACTAAAGTAGTTCCATTTCTGTAATGCTAGTGATCGGACGTATTTTCATATCTCTCTGTAGATCAATGAATATTTTATTTATTTCACAATTTTTAAACCAAGTTAATCAATCCTATTATTAAACTGTGTTAGAAGTTATCTCTGTCATCGTATTTCTTAAGGAATCTTAAGTTCACCAATTAGTCAAAAGAATGGTAGTTTACTGAACATGCAAGATATTGTATTTTGTGAAATGTTGTTATTGTGTGTTATTTTCTAATTCAAATTGAATGCACTTCAAGCATCCCTGACAGGCCAAATTGACAGTTGAGAGAATGACTCTCATTCCTAATTTATCACCCATTGAACCCCCAAGGAACCAGAAGCATAACATCTATTCAGCCAAATATTGCATACCTGCTATAATGGCACCTTTTTGAAGAAACTTCTCGAATGACCCTTGGAAGAAAAGACCAGTAATACGAGTCTGTTCGTGCCTCAACATCCTTCCGTTTGAAGGGATGATCCTTCAGTTTGAAAGGATGATCCTTGAAGGGTGCCTTTCTCCCCCATATGACAGATACCTACCTCTGATGTAGTGAGTCCCACCCTAATCCATGATCATGTCTGAGACACTCAACCTATGAGAGAAGCAATGCAGCACAATTCTTTCAGCCCTCCTTTGTATCATTTCAATTTCCCAAGATAACTCCTGACTAAAACGAAACCAAATTGGACTACAGTACTCAACTATTGGCTGTCATCATCAGCATTGCACCCTCCTCCCTCCTGTGGCAGGGTCGGGTCTGCAGGTTCTTATCATACACTCCCACCTATCCCCCACCAAGTCCCTCTCCACCCTGAATGTCTTCAGCACCACCTGCTCCAACGTCCGTTTTGGTCTTCCCCTACCCCTGGTGCCCCAATTCGCATGCATACCCATAATGAACCTAATAAGCACCTTCTCCTCTCTCCTCATCGCTTGCCCATACCACCTCAACCGCTTCTCCCTCATCTTTGCCGCGATGTCTCCCACCCCGAAGCTACCTCTAACATAATCATTATGGACTCGGTCGGCTCATGACACCCCAGTTATGTAACGCAGCATTCCCATCTCAGCCACTTGCATTCTCCTTTCATGGTTCTTTCTAACTGCCCAGCACTCTCAGCCATAAAGCAAAGCGGGTCCAACGACCGTTCTGTCAACTTTGGCTTTTAACTTTATTCGGGCCCAGCGGTCACACAAGACTCCTCTTGCCTGCCTCCACTTCAGCCATCAGGTATTAATCCTGTGGGTGACGTCAGAATCTATATTCCCATTGCTCTGGAAAACTGATCCTAAATAGCAAAACTCTTGCACCACTGGTCAGTGCCTAATTTACCATTAGGCTAATTAGGCTGAAGCCTAGGGCCTCAACATTTAGCGGGCTTCAAAATTTAAGAAAAGGGCCTCAAAAGGGCTTGAAAGGGGCCTCAAAATTGAAATAGTCTAGGACCTCTCAACGTCTAAATTCTGCATTGCCATTAGTATACCCTCACCGCCACAACGGATCTCACCCCGTTGTTCCTGGCCGCTAAAATTGAAAGCTAGGTACTCCGTCTTCTGCATGTTTACGTTAACACCCCCTCTTTCCATAGCTGTCTTAATGTCTTGTAGGCCCTTTTGTGATCCTCTTCGGACCCCTCATGCTTTCCCACATCATCAGCGAATACCAGGCACTGAGGGACCCATTCCCCTATTCCCATCAGTAGCTCATCCATTACTAGAGTGAATAGATATGGGCTAAGTGCTGACCCTTGATGCACACGAACCTGCACCTTGAAGCATGCAGTGTTTCCCCATGCTGTCCTCACCCTAGCAACGGAACCCTCATACATATCCTGCAGTATCCTAATATGACCTTCCTCAACTCCTTTCTTCCTTAAAACACTCTATGCCTTCTCCAGGTCAAGTACTTTACTATTGGCCATACCAGTGAAAAATAGTCTAAATTTTATAGAATGACCATATTTTCCAGAACTCAAAATGGGACGCACTACAAAAAAACATCCCCCCCATTATAAAATAAACATTGCTCGTCCAAAAATTTTCTCTCAAATATTAATATTATTAAGGAAATTACCAATGAACTGTATAATATTATTAATTAAAATAATTTTTATTAATTATAGGGAAAAAACGTTGGGAAACGCTGTATTAGACTAACTAAAGGTTTTTATCTCGTCACTGCAATCAAATTGGCAGCCCACACATGAAGTCTCTGATTTACCCCTCTGGTTGGAAGTGGGACCCTCGCTGAGTATAAAGTGAGAAAGGATCATACATAGAAATTGAGGGAGATAAGGGCACAGACAGACTTATACAACTGGTCTTTTTTGACAAGGACCATTTGGCAATGGAATACCTTTCAAGAGGATAAAGTTGAGGGCTTCCTGAAAGGAAAGGCCGCCATTACAAGTATTGTAGGGGGACACAACAATTATAGTTTAGGGCCTGGTTTAGGGTTTTAGGAGTTTTACAGACTCATTTGTAATAATGAGAGTTAGTCTCTCCACTGCGAAATAAGGCTGGTTGCAGTGAAGTGATTATGTTGAAATGATTTATATTGTGATCTTATTGCTTTTTAACATTGTTGATCACAATGTTTTAAGGTAGTGTGTGGGGGTGGATGGGGACCAAGAACTCGCAGACCCGACCCTGCCACAGGCATGATAAGGATATGATGATGACGATGATGGTATGATGATCTTAATATTTTATCCTAAAATTGAAATTGTAGATAGCATAATAGCGGGGCATTTAGATTTGCAAAAACGTAAATTTTGACTACTGTATTTAATTTCCGGAATTTGATATATCGAAACTCGGATATATCGAAGTATTTTTCACGGTCCCCTGAGGTTCGATATAACGGAATTCTACTGTAGCTTTATAACTTAAGTAATCCGTAAATAACGTTTGACGGAAAATTAAGTTCTGACACGCTGAATGTTATTGGGAAATCCATTGCCACGCCTTATTTCTTCCTCGACTTCATCATTAATAGGTATTCCTATGTGCAGCAGGTGTCATGTAGTTTCATCATCTTCATTCCAAATTTTCCTACGACTATGGCAGGATCAGGTACCCATTTCCCCGCGGAAAAATGAACAATATGGGCGAACTGTTTGACAGCATTTCGGGTAGCCACTTGCCGATCGGCCAAATTGTTACTCTTACCCGCCTCAGTAGCGAAGAAGTAATCTTTCGCCAGTGGTTCCAGGTTC
Source organism: Trigoniulus corallinus (assembly GCA_013389805.1). Lineage (NCBI taxonomy): Eukaryota > Metazoa > Arthropoda > Diplopoda > Spirobolida > Trigoniulidae > Trigoniulus > Trigoniulus corallinus. The sequence continues at coordinate 4,741,988 of JAAFCE010008833.1, forward strand.
GATTTCGGATTGGGATGGACTGCCTTGTTTCGGGTGAGAGAGACGGGTAGTAAAGCCGTGGGCCCAGGTGGTGTGTACGATGTCATTTGCATGAAAAGAACATTTTCTAATATGCAAAGAATAGATCAGCAAATAATTACCACGTGAGGGAGCTCAACCCTGCTTCGGTGGAGTGCCCCAAAGAACAGTATGCTGACCTTAAATGGCAAAAGACTTACATCATTAGGTCGACAGGCAGATGGGTAAACAGACCGTCTAACAGATCGCCTGTCTACCAGTGGGACAAGTATCGGTTGCTTTCACTTGCATACGAAATTGTTCACCACATCGCTTCCGATTAAAAACCCTTTCCTCCGCCAGGATGGATCCTACAACGAAATACGGACTTACTGATTTTAACATACATAAGCATTTGAAGGTCCTGGGTAGATGCGCAACGCGACTTTATTTAATGTTAGGCCCATCTACACAAAGCAGCTCCTCAATGCTTTTCCCGCCTATGGCAGGGTCAGCCGATCAGGTACCCATTTGTCCCTCTGAAAGGACACAAGGGTGATAAGTTATATTGGACAATATATTGGTGATATATTTCGCAGCCGGTTACTGCAACCCCTGTGCTTATTTCTCGTCAGCCTACTGTTCGTGGGGGAATTCCATCGACGCCAGGGAGCGAGCTCCTATACCTGGAATTTTGTTTTGTCTAATCTATCCGTTGCATAGTAGAGAGGATTGACGTACAAATGCCACCGTACACCACACGAGATCTCGGTTTTACTTCTCATTCGAAGAAATGCATACATGGGGTCTCTCTCTCTCGCCCGAAAGCAGATAACCCATCTCCGTTGAGCATCAAACCTACCACCACTAATGCAGTTACCGAGTACGCCCCCCCCCCACTGCGCCACCAAGGCGGGATCTTAGGCTCCTCTACACATCACAATTTATTTGCTTTTTTGGCTGAGGCTAAATCGGTCACCCCGCATTTGTAACGATTAATACCGAGAGCGCAGCAGTTCCACGAGGCTGGCAGCTGACCCTCCCCCCACATCCCGTGCTTATTTGATTTCACGTGGCATGGCAAAAGCCTTGGCTGCCGTCATCAGTAGCTCACAATGTCATGGGGTTGGGTCCTCGGTCCCTGTGAAAGATAGCGTGCTGAGAGTCCTCTGTGGGGTAGGCCAGCATCCCCCCATGGCAAGCAGTGCCAACTCTTCTGTGGGTTCAGACAACACAGGGGCAAGTTTTAGATTTGGTACATGGAACATGGAGACCCTCACTGGCAAACAGGGGATTTAGTCAACACCCTAAAGCAAAGGAGAATTCAGGCAACAACTCCTCAACAATCTACAATTAGGCGACAAGAAACCAACACAGTTGTTGCGGCATATGCAACAACTGGCTGGTAATGCAGCTGCCACTCCCAACAATTCATTGCTCCTAAGAGAACTTTTTGTGTCGCACTTGCCTCGACATATTCGAGTCATCTTGGCCACAGCTGACCCAGGTACACCGTTAGAGAAACTAGCCAAGATGTCGGACAAGATATTAGAAGTCATGGACCCATCTCTTCATCAGTTAAGCTCTGTATCCACTACTGTGAATGCAATAGCTCCTCCTTCATCAGAAATTACAAGCTACCAACAATTGACTGACAAAATAATAGACATGGCTAAACAACTTGAACAACTGAATTCCACAGTACAAGTCCTCTCATTAGACAGACGGAACTTTTCATGCTCACGATCTTGATCTCATTCTAGACCGAAATCTAAACCAAGATAAAATATTGACATCACTAATCCCGACTCCTGTTGGTACCACAGAACCTTTGGGAATAGGCTCAGAAGTGTGTGTCTCCCTGCAGTGCAGGACAGGGACATGCCTAGGCCTGTCATCCCAGAAGGTGCATGATGAGAAAGGCCATCACAGAAGTCACCTTTTCTTTGTGTTAGACAGGAACAGCAAATGTAATTTTTTAGTCGACACAGGTGCGGAATTCAGCATTCTTCCTAAGACCAAGTTGAGTCCGAAGGCTCTTGTGCATAGTGACCTAAAATAGTGTGTGGCTACCCAGACAATTATCAACACATATGGTGTTTGTCATATCAGTCAACAATTAGGCTTAAGACGATCATTCCCATGGACACTTGTTATTGTGGATAGCATGCATGCCATTATTGGAGCAGATTTTTTTAGCCCAAACTCTTGGTCAACACAGGCTCTGTGACCGGATCACAGACCTTGAGGTTCCTGGTTCCTGGATACGGTGTATGGGTACTTATCAGAGGATGTAGAGTATATCCCCAGACACACATCGTCAGTACAAGGATTTACTCAAGGAATATATAGACATCACAATTCAATGTTCAATCTCTACTGATGTCACTCAATCAGTCGTTCACCATATAGTTACCACAGATGGACCACCAATTCATGCTACAACTAGGCGTCTAGATCCCTCAAAACTCAAGGTAGCCAAGGAGGAATTCAAACACCTCCACGAACTCGGCTACCTTCGACCTTCCTCAAGTCCGTGGTCTAGCCCTCTACACTTTGTTAACAAAAACAATAAATGGTGTGTAGGGGGCACTTTCTGAGCACTCAATACACGTACCATCCCAGATAGGTATCCCATACCACACATCAAGGACTTTACCTCTCAGCTCCATGGTATGCAGATCTTCTCCAAAATTGATCTAGTCAAAGCTTACCATCAGATTCTGGTGGCACCAGAAGATATCCCCAAGACGGCAGTGACTACACTGTTTGGTCTATTTGAATATACCAGAATGCCTTTTGGACTCAGGAATACAGTGCAAACCTTTCAGCACTTTATGGACATGGTCCTCACTGATCTACCATTCGTTTTTACTTATATTGATGATACACTTATTGGCAGCCCTGATGACTTTGTACATCAGCGTCATATACACATGGTATTCGATCATTTCGTCAATTTGGGCTCATCATGAACGTATCCAAGTGCATTTTTAGTGTTCCATTCCTGGAGTTTCTCAGGCATGTTGTGTCACCTGAAGGAATTTCACCACTCCCTCAGAAAGTTGAATTCATTCAAAATTTTCCAAAGCCAAAGTGCAAACGGTCATTATGCCATTTTCTCAGACTGATCAACTTCTACCATCAGTTTATACCACATTGTGTGGAGATATTGCAACCACTGCACACTTTACTAGACGGCAAATCAAGTAAAACAGCACCAATACATTGGAACCAGTCAGCTAATTGTGCATTTCACAAGGCTAAGGATGCCTTATCACAATCAGTAATACTCCGACATCCTAGTACAACCCTGGAGACTAACATCACATTGTTCACAGATGCCTCCAATGTTGCCGCAGGTGCAGGGCTCCAACAATTTGTAGGTAATCAGTGGCAGCCATTAGGTTTTTTCACGTACCTTTTGACTAAGTGAAACAAATTACAGCGTTTTTGGGAAAGATTTCAGGGACGACATTTCATGGTTTTTACAGACCATAAACCTCTTACCTTTGCAATGCAAATGAGCCTGGATAGACATTCACCATGAGAAGCTCAGCATTTAGATTTTATTTCTACCTTCACTACTGACATTCAGTACATTACTGGTTCTGCAAATGTCATCACTGATGCTCATTCACGAACAACTCTAAACCATCTCTCCACCTCATCAGTTCATCTTGATCCACAACAGTTATATCAGGAACAACTAACTGTCATTGATATACAGAACTGATTTCAAGATCCACAGCCATTGAACATTTCACTTACACCAGTGCCAGGTTCAGATGTTAGCCTGTATTGTGATACATCCCTAGCAAGACCTCGACCACTAGTTCCAACAGTCTTTAGGCAGCAAATTTTTCACAATATTCATGATGTTTCCCATCCTGGTGTCACAGCAATGCAGAAACTCATCACTCAACGATTTGTTTGGCATTCAGTAAATAAGGACATATGCAATTGGACAAGGTCTTGTGTCCAATGCCAAAAAAGCAAAATTCACAGACATACCTATACATCACCTATAACTTGTGAACCTCCAAGTTCCAGGTTCAATAAAATTCACATAGATATCGTAGGACCATTGCCTCCATCCCAAGGCAATCAGTACATCTTAACGTGTATTGACCATTTCACATGTTGGCCTGAGGCTATTCCTATTCCTGACTGCACCACTTCAACGGTAGCACGTGCATTATTACAACACTGGTTTTCATGATTTGGTATACCATCCACCGCCACCACAGACAGAGGTCGCCAATTCGACTCTCTTTTATTCAATCACATATGTGAAATTTTGGGTGCCAGGCACATCAGAACCACATCATACCATCCAGCATCCAATGGCATCATAGAGAGGTTTATTCGTCAGCTTAAAGCAGCTTTGAAGGCTACAGATGACCCTCTGCACTGGAATGTTAATCTACCAATCATACTTCTTGCATTTTGCTGTGCAATTAAAGAAGATCTCCAGGCATCACCTGCTGAGCTTGTCTACGGCACAACACTGCCTGCCTGGGGATATCTTCGCACCCGAATATACAGTTTTGACTAGGAGTGATTTCCTTCAAAATTTACATTTTAATATGCATGCATTATTACATCGTCCTCCACATGTTCTGTCAATGCGCCGACTCTTTCGGAACCCAGATTTTGATTCAGCTACTCATGTTTTCATCACGTTGGCATGCCAAAGAACCCACTTTCCACACCTTATGCCGGACCATACAGAATTATTGCTAGACACGATAGGTAATTTACCCTTTTCCTTAATGGCCGCACAGATAATGTGGCAATCGATCATCTTAAGCTGGCTTTTCTGTCTGACTACAGTTCTGATACCTCAACGTCTCCATCATCCACACTGACGACTACACCTACTATGATAGAAGACACACCTGTGTTTCTTTCTCCTGACTCCAATCCTATTACTCCTCAAAACATTGCAAATCCTGAATCTATGACACCTACCCCTCAACACACCACTCCACCCCCTGGGGTTCTAACGTGATCTCGCACTCATGTTGCTCATGTTCATTTTTTTTCATAGTGTTATGAATATATGGATTTTCTCATTTTTTTCTTGCAGGGGGGTATTGTGGAGGTTTCACTGTTGTTTCCATGTTTATCACACAGGTTGCACGTGCATCATTTCTTGCTGAACAAAAGAACTTGCATCCTGAGTGACATCACATAATTTGAATCGTTATAGTTTAAATAATCAAATTTAAAATGCATTAAAATTTATTGTTTTTAAATTTTAGAATTTTCTTATATTTCATTTTTTTTCATAAAGTCACAAAACAGTTAGTTCATCAGACAATAAGGGATGTAGGCGCATTTTTATTGTGCTCCCCTAGTTTACATTGTTTCAATGCAGTTGCAGTAGTTTCAAGTTTGTTTACAAATAAATAGTTATTTTTATCAAAAAGGATTACCATTGTGCATATTGTGATGAAGCATGGATTAATTATTATCTCTACACTGATATATACGAGTATATTTGCTTTCTGAAGTTCATTACTGGATAGACCACTACACTGGTTTTGGGCGAACTGCCAACAGGTGTAGGAGAACAGGTGCGTGGCATTCGCCATTGATTTAGCGAAAGTTAGTGACAGCAGAGAGAAGATAGAGAAGGGACTAAACGATATAAGAGAAGCAATGGAAAAGGGAGGGTTAAAGATTAACGTGAAGAAGATAGAATATTTAGCTTTTAATTGGGATGGCCAGGAAAACAACGGGTACATATGCTCGAGGGGCGAACTGGTGAAAATGGTGCAGGAGGCAAAGTACTTAGGATCAACGTTTCACAGCAATGGGGAGATTGACTCGTATGTGGCCCATAGAATCAATGGGGGTGGTTGAAGTGGAAACAGGCAAGCGGAGTCCTGTGCAATAAGAGGGTCCCAATCAAGCTGAAAGGGAAGCTTTACAGGACAGTGCTTAGACCAGCTATGCTGTATGGATCAGAGTGTTGGGCAGTGAAGAAAAGCCATGTAAATAGAATGCAAGTAGCCGAGATGCGAATGCTGCCATACACGTGCAGCGTCTTAATGGCAGATAGAATTAGGAATGCGTATATTAAAGGTAGCTCATGGGTGGTGGACATCGCCAAAAAAGAAGAGGGAGAATAGGCAGGCGACTATAGGTCGGCAGCATCCATGGTACGGGAGGCCAAAGCTGACTTGGAAACAAGTTGGCCGGGGGGGGACATGGCGGTGTGCAGGGTGGACGGGGACATGGCGGTGTGCAGGGTGGACGGGGACATGGCGGTGTGCAGGGTGGACGGGGAAATGGCGGTGTGTGGGGTGGACGGAAACATGGTGTTGGGCGGGGTGGACGGGGACTTGGTGGGGGACAGACGGGAGTTATAACTCGCAGACCCGACCACGCCACAGGCGGGATAAGGGTATGATGATGATGTGTATGGCAAAGAAATGTCTCATTTGTTGAAAGTTTTCTTTTTTTTCAAAACGGTAAGTCCCTGTGCCACCCGCCTCAGTTGTATACTCTTTTTATCAGTGTCCCAGTATAATCCGATGCGGCCCGCAATCCTGCACCCCCATCGGTACGCCATTTTTCTGAATAAAAAAGAGGTCGGCACCTTACCCTTCCAAAAGAAGGAAAACGATTAGTGATAAGGATTTCGAAAGCGAATTCTAAAGTACAGATATACAAATCCTTTTAAAGAAAGTAACATTATACCTCCTGCTAAATAAATGTCTCCTGACCTCATGATGCATAAGGTAGTTATGTGAGCGTAAATCCCTACATCGGATTTTTGCAAATTATTTATGAGCTTTTGGGTTTGTGACTAAGATCACTTCCTGAAAAAATAATAAAATTCTTTGTAAACTAGTGACACTCCTGTACTATTCATGACAAAAAATTGTAATTAGATACACTAGGAACCGGTTTATGCTTAGCCAGTTGAACGTCATTTCCTCGTCATTATATTACAGTGTGGTTCTTGTTAAATCGCCTTGAATCATAATTGCTTCATCCTTCATGTAATACTACAAAAACACCTGCAAACAACTTGAAATTGCAATTGAAGCACAAGACAACAAGTGGTTGACATCTATTTCCGAATTCTAGCGAAACAATACCTATTGTGACCAAAATGTTTGATGTTCTCGGCTCCCTGAAGTCTTCCGTCTTGAAGATCAAGACTTTCGATGTGGATAACAGTGTTTTTCGACTTCATTATCGGTTTACAGTGTTGCTACTGTTGGCATTTAGCATCTTAGTGACCTGCAGGCAATATATTGGTGATCCCATTGATTGCACTTCATCGTCGGCAACCATCCGAGCAGAAGTAATCGACCAATACTGTTGGGTGTCGTCTACGAACTCTTTAATGAAAGCTTTCAACAAACCTGCTGGAAAAGAAGTGCTCTATCCTGGAATTGACAAATACATTCCCGGAGATGAAAGGGTTTACCATCAATATTATCAGTGGGTGTGTTTTGTCCTCTTTCTGCAAGCAATCATGTTTTATTTACCGCACTATCTGTGGAAAACTTGGGAATGCGGTCGTTTAAAAGCACTTACCACTGATTTGGATGGTCCTATTGTTGGGGATGATGTGAAGAAGCAGAGGATCTTGGCCTTAAATGCTTATTTTACTAACAGTTTGTATCATCACGCATTTTATGGATGGCGACATTTCTTTTGCGAAGTGCTCAATTTCGTCAATGTTCTTGGGCAGATTTTTCTCACAGACAGATTTTTGGGAGGCACCTTCTTAACTTACGGCACGGAAGTGATCAATTTCGCCAATTCCGATTTGCAGAATCGTACGGACCCTATGGTTCGAGTGTTTCCACGGGTTACCAAATGTGCCTTTTACATATCAGGATCGACTGGAGAGTCGCAACTCATCGATTCCATTTGTGTCATTCCAGTGAATATCATTAACGAAAAAATTTATATTGTCCTATGGTTTTGGTTTGTAATTTTGGCGTTATTGTCCGGGCTGGCTATCGTTTACCGTCTTATTACGGCCTTTGTTCCAAAAGTTCGATTGTACTTGTTGCAAGCCCGAGCCACTTCAGTTTCTAGAGAACAATTAGAATCTATTACTAATCGCATTATGTTCGGTGACTGGTTCATCTTGTATTTATTAAGCAAGAACATTAACAGTTATATCTTCAAAGACGTGGTTGATGTCTTGTTAAAAGTTATCAAAACTAGAGATACCGATCCAGAAAAAAATGAATTATTGAAAGACATGCATGCAGTGTAGGTCTCAGTGAAAAAAATTGTGTAACTTCCAACTCCCCGAAAACGTGAAGGCAGACAATATACTCCGCAGTGTTCATTGACTTACTTCTCTAGTATGTTTATCTACTTTCCATTAAATTGTGTTGTGATGCTGCTAATAATCATCTTTGATATAAATTTGTCTCATATATGGCATAAAAGAGTCGGTCGAGTACCCGCCTCGGTGGCGCAGAGGGTAGCGCGCTCGGTAACTGCGTCAATAGTTCTAGACTCGATACAGCAGGGATCGGCAAACTGCTACTCTTTGGCCCCTTGAATGCGGCTCTTCCACAAAGGACTGTGTTGGTGCACAGCCATGCACAGCAGCATCGTTCGAGTGACAGAAGACGTGGCACAGACCGTATGTGGCGCTTGGACGGCACAGTTGACTAAGGCCCTTCGTCCACTACCACAATGCAACTGCAACTCAACTGAAATGCAAGGCAACTAAAGTTAATTGCAATGCCACTTTCGTCCACAGATGCAACTCTTTGGCAATAGTTGCACTTATGATACCGAGTAGTTCAGATGAAGAGAGTATTGTGCGAATGGTGCGAATTACTTGACAGTTGCAATGAAACTGACATGCTCAGTTGCGACGCAACTCGTTTCCAACCAGTTGCCTGACATTGCATCGCATATCATTAACATGAGTCAGACTAGCATCCAACTGAAAAGGAACTAAAATTTGATTATTTTTCAGTCGAGTGGCAGATGTGCTGTGTAAGTGGATGAAGGGCCTTATGCACGAGTTGAGTGAGTCATTCAGTCAGCAGTCTCACTGTGTAAAGTGGTCAGTGCTTGACGCACCCACAAATCACACGTTGGTGGCAAAAGTATCTTCTTGAAGCACAAAGTAACCTGTATTTTTCTAACCAGCCATTTCCAAAAATTTGATTTTTATCAATAAATGAGGTTATTAAGTTAATAATGGTGTTACTACCTAGATAGTTTAAATTTAAGAAATTTGGCTCTCAACAGGAATCTCAATCATTGTATTGTTGATATTTGGCTCTTTGGACTGAGAAGTTTGCCGACCACTGTACTATAGTTATGAAATTTAATTTTTTATTTTGGGGTAATGTAAACCATGTAAAGGGGTTACTTTGTCCTACGTGAAATAGTCCTGTCTTTAGTGCTTTGGCAGATCTGAAAATGTGCCTCAGCTTGTCTTTTCGAGTCCTTTTGTGTGATCTAATAGCTATCAACCATCATTAAGTTTAGCTTCTGCCTAATCACAGTACCTTCTGCTCCCAGGTTGTCTCTTGTATTTTGATGACATATTTTTCGAGCTAGAATAAAAGTAGCATGTTGGTAACACATTAAATATGGTAAAGTACCCAAAATTCACCTGCTGCCCTAAATTCGTCTCCCCCCTTTAATTGCCATGGGCAGTGCTGCAGCCTCCAGAACAGTACATGAAAGCCTTCATAACCATTCAATTTACTACTGTTGCTTTGCTATGGTTTTAGTGATTAAATTTTTCAAATAGTTTTTGTGAAAGTATACTACATTGTGGAACCAAATTTAAGCAGTTATATTCACACTTTAGGGTAATTTTTTTCATCATTTACCAATTGATAATTATAGATTATTCCTTAAATATTGTGTGCAGTTGTCAAAGTTGTGCAGTTGTGGTTGTTTAGCCAAGATCTTCTTCATGTTTAACTTATGTATAAATGTGAATAAAAATATTTTCATCTCATTACATTTATAATGAGACAGATTAACTCTGTTTTAATGAAATTTTCCATTAAAGTAATTCAGTAGATGTTAACTGGAAAGGGGGTGGGGTGGAATTGGGACACCATTTTAGAAAAATCAAATTGCATTCTTATAAGTTTTTATTTTTCTTTGGTTTAGAAAATTTCATTAAATAGTATCACACTATATATACAAGTAGGTAAGGAGTTGAGAAACTTAAATCAGTTTTTTAATTATGTTTACCTGTTAACAATTTTTCAGAATTGAAGATTTTGCTTAGGGGGACGATATTTGGGGACTTTACCATACATAATATGTTTAAAATTGCTTGAATTTCATTCCTTTTCAATGATTTAGTATGCTATTTTATTCCAGTGTATGTACTACTCAAAGGGCCACTTTCACCCAGTGTTTTAGGACAAAGTAACCCTCTTGTGGGACAAAGTTACCCACTTTTGTGGAGCTACCAATGCAAATTTGTGATCTACTGTATACTTCCAACTAAACATCTTAAGCGTTTAACAAAAGCTTGTTATATATTTTTAATTAGTAGTTACCAAAACTAATACAAATACTGAATTGCTTGAACACATTGAAGTTTGACATCAACAAGACATGTATATTCAACAGGGTTATGAAAATAAGCATAGCTGCAACCCAGGGGCAACTATTATAACTATTTGAATAGTGGGCCTGCTTGATTAGTGTTGTGGCCTGGCAGACTTGCCAGCAACTTTGTGAACTTTGTGGCAATGAGTTTGTAGCACAAAAGGTTCAATCATTTTTTTCATTTTGGGACAAAGTAGTACCCTAAGGCCAAAGTAACCTGTACTTATGGTATTATGATGATTTGGGTATGAGCAGTACCCAGAGTTCCCAAGTGGGCACCCATTCAAGTATGAACTGGGGTTGTGTTGCTTAACTTTAGTGATAAGACGAGAAGTGGTGTATCCAACACAACCTAGGACTCCAATAGGTTGATCATGAAATAGAATTTTTCCTTTAGAATGTATTAAGTATTCCATTTCAAGGACTTGGATTTACCCTGTGGGAGTATGTATAACTCACCTACTATAAAATGTTGTGTTTTGAGGACCATGAGAGGTCAAAATTAATATGGAGAGGTGTGGCAGACATATACACTCCACTAAGAAGAACATGCAATTTTTTTTGTAGGCCATATTCGTAAGTCATTTTGCATATTCATTGGAGGTTATGATTTCGTTTGAATAATTTCATTATCATTGGAGCAATGCCAAAAATGATATTGAGTTCAGCAAAATTTCCCTCCAGAAGTTTGAAATGAAAAAGCAGCGCTGGCCTTAGAAAGTGGGAGACCCAGTCGTCCATCGTCCCAGGTAAGGCATAGCATAGTGTAGCAAGAGTTGAAGTTCTGTCAGTATCTCATGAAACTTACAGTACAGTAATACCTCACACAACGTTACCTCTGTTAATGAAACCTTGATATAATGTCATTGCTGAACGTCGAGCAGTTGATGAGCAAGGACGTGCATACTGGGATTCTGTGGACTTGTCACTACTATAATCCTCACAACATTCTTTTTATGCACATTACATACGTCAGTACAATGATAAGATAATAAATTGAGTAGAAAAAGGTGAAAAAAAGTGGTGTCACTACAAACAGGATTGTCTTATTCAACAATTGTAAGCCAAATAAAATGAAAACATTCATTGAAAACAACTCGCAGAAGACCCACCAGATAAAGTTTTAACAACAAAAATATTGTCCAATTGCCTGAGTTAGGCATCTGATTCGCTAGATATTTTATCAGAAAATGATCCAGATTTTGTGTGAAGTTGTGCTGTTAAAGTAAGCTATTATGGTGAATTGGATGAAGATGGCTATCAGGGGAAGATGACTAATTTCATCTAATTAAGCAGTGTCACCAAGGAGAATGTCAGAGACTTCACAGTCTTGTTCATGACACACATACTAATATAAAATCATGGTTATTTGTTTATTGCAACGTTTTGACTTTATTGCAGTTGTGGGCAAGGATGATGAGTAGGGCTCAAAGAATAATCAGACACGTTTGAGGTCGATACCTGTTGTTTTATTCAGGAGCATTTGCATGTTAATATGGCAGAAACCACATGATAATTGGTGCAATGCAATGGTGGTCAGATACCTTCATTCTAGAAAATGGTAGAATCTGTTGGCTAACTAATCTGAGATCAGTGGGGCGACACTTCAATGGGAGACCCAATTCCTTAAGTGTAATTCAAATATCGGACTGTGATGGCACTGTGGCCGTTATCATAATGTATTGCATCGTATCATATCGATCTGAGTTGTCATCATGACGTATTACATTGTTATTGACCCCTGACATTTAAAAAACCTGACACACAACATTAAAACCACATGCTATTTCAATATAAAAAAATTTGGAAAAATTGCTCCAGGATGGAAATGTGTGGTGAAAGGCTGCCAAGAATATTTTCAGTAAAGGATAAAGGAAGTGAGGTGAATCTAAAAGCAGTGTTGACCCATGAGCTTTGGTGGCGTGGTGGTTAGTGTGCTAGGGAGCTATGTTAGTAGTTTTGGGTTCAATGCTGGACTTAGGTAGGTTGGCTTATTTCAGGTGAGAGAGAGAGATATTGGAGTTTAAGTGTACTGTGTTCAATTCATTTCTGTTGGTTGTGTACGTTACATGTCCTCCATTTATCATAATGGAATACCAATAAAAAAATTGAAGCATGCATCAGCTGGGATGTGATCCCATGACACATCATTAAGAAAATTGGCAGTCCAGCAAGTTACCAACTGTGCTATTTTTCACTGGCAATTTTTCACAAAAAAATAGGGGTTTTAACTATGATGATGTTTCTAGTTCCAATATCAGACTGTGAGGGCGCTCATTTCAGGAAAAATTTTTTAAGTATAATATATGTTCTGTGTCTGAGATTTTGACTGACGAATTCAAGATTGATTTTTTACACCCGCAAAGCATGCCCTCTGATGACATCACATCCTGAGGTCAATTACTGAGGTTGGGTCCCTGTGACCAAAGGGTACCCATGAATCATTGCCAAGGAACCATGCAGGATGCACCTACAAAAGGTTTTGCAATTTAACATACAGGTCCTACTGCTGCCTACAGGATGCAACAATAGGAGGTAGAAGAACAAGGATGTTCAATGCTATCTTCATAGAGTTATTTTTCAGGGGTGTGTGTTTTGGGGAGCAGAGGAGTGTAAGAGATTGGGTCCCTACAACTTCTTTTTGGCAGAAAAACTAAAATAAGTAAATAGATTTGCTGTATGAAAATTTTCCTGACATGTACATAATCTTGAATAATTATACTCAATACTGCACTAAGAAAAAAATGAAATTGTGTGTGTTGCAGTTTAATTGTTGGACTATCATATGCAGTAGTAGTACACATGTACATGCATTTTAGATCTCATGATGCCCTATAGGCATCTTACCCTGATGTTTTGGGGAAGATGCCTACTTTTCAAATAAGCAAATAATTAATATATTTTATAGAAAATGACCAGAAACTATGTCAGGAAATCCAGTAGAGGAAATTGGGATCAGGAAACCCATCAATTGACCATGGAACCTGTCATTTCAAGGGGTTTGAACTGCTTTTGAGCATCAAAACACTTTTTGTGCATCAAAGAGATGCTGTATGTGCAATGAATGCAGTTATAAACACTGGAATTACAATTTGTTGGCCATTTTCTGTATTTTAATAATGAATTGTTTTATGTGGGTGAGGACTCCATGATAATTTATGTATTTGGATGTATTTGGATCTACTAGGGTTGGGGAATATGCCAAGCCACCATAACAGTTGACCTGGATGAGGCGACCCACAGGGTGCTGGGGGAAAGGGTGACTAGGATGGGTAACGGGCTTAGGTGTTAGGAGAGTTTGAAAGTTGACCATTTAAAGACTCACTGCTTTCATTGCAAGAGTATGAAGTGTTTAGTTCCTAACACTTTGGACATACAAATAATCCAGGTAGGGACCAGTACATCTTGTGAAACCTGTCCCTATTTACAAAGCAGGTGAAACTAATATTCAGCCTAGGGATAAGAGTATCCAGGCATCAGTAACGATATGTCAGGAGTAACAAAGTTTCCAATTTGGACAAACAATCACACTTCCATAGGAACTAAAGGTTCTAAGGAGGACCATAGAGAAATCATTACTTCCCTCAATGGACTAGAGTTTAACCTCCGTCATGTCCAGGCAATGACATCTATCTCCGTATACTTTTACTGGTTGTTCAGAAAAATAATAATTGCAATATAGAAGATACTTACCTCACTAATTTATCTCAGAATATAGAGAAATTTGAAACAGTAAGATGAAGACTGAGATGGCGACAATGTCTAATTGGAGGCAATGTGATTTCTTTTCGAAAATTCAAAATTGCCATTTCCCCCGAACTACAGCACAACACTACAGCATGTGCTGTGCTGTATGCTAGTCATTACAGCATTCCACATTTTTTATTTCTCTTAATATAACTTTACAACACAATTTCAAATATGCCAAGTCAAAAACAATCAGAATATTTTGTACTTGTTTTTTAGCTAAAATGTCTATTGAAAGAAAAAGTTAGGCATCTTCCCCCATTTCACTATATCAGAAAAGACACAAGCAACACAATCAACCCTTGATAAATTCTTGTCAACAAATTAAAATCGTCAAAACTAGTCAGTTTATTTACATATCAATGCTAATTTTGTAATATATACTGTACATGCATACTAATTTTATACTTTAAAATTTGTCAAGATAAGCTATTTTCATTTGTTTCTATTTATTAATTATAAATAAAAAACGAAATCTATTTTGATTTTTCAATTTCGTAACCTGTCCCTATTCTTCACGTGTTATTTCTTCCTCCATTAACATTGATTTGGGTAAAGTAACGTTTTTGAGGAACCCATCCCCTAACGTTAAACGAGGTATTACTGTAGATTCTACAGAAGTTAAAACTACCCTTAATAAGTGGGAGACTCCAGGCGGCAGCCCGTAAGGCTGGCTTGTGGCAGGATAATGGTATGATGATGATAATAGGGAGTTTTCTTGCAGCGTCAATGGATGCACGCAAAGACGTACTCCTACCATGTGACTGACAGATGCGTCAGTCAGGAAAAACTATTCTCATGTAACATTTAATAGTGAGTTTTCTTGTAGCGTTTTTGGCTTATGCATGCTATGTTAAGCAGATGACAATTCAACTGTGCAAGTGCAAACCCTGTGAGCAGTAACGTTTAGGCACGTTTCAATGCATGCATCACCAATTCTATGTTGGACACACGCTAAACTGCTAATGAAAATCAAATTGCTGACGTCATCAGTCAATAAGTGGCGCTCATGTATCAGCCTTTACGTTTTAAGTTTTACTAAACATCATCATCATCATACCCTCGTCCCGCCTATGGCAGGGTCGGGTCTGCAGGTTCTGACCCTCCACTCCTGCCTATCCCCAACCAGGCTCTCATCCACCCTGCATGCCACCATGTCCCTCTGTACCACCTGCTCCCATGTCTGCTTGGGTCTCCCCCTACTCCTGATGCCACCCACCACCTGTTTCTCCATAATATACCACATGAGCTCCTCCTCCCCCTTTGCATCACATGCCCATACCACCTCAACCTATATTCTCTCATCTTCCCTGCAATGTCTCCCACCCCTAAAATACCCATAACATAACTCGTTACGGGCTCTGCCAGCACACAACACCCCACTCATGAAATGCAGCATTCGCATCGTGGCCACTTGCATTCGCCTCTCGTGGTTCTTCCTTACAGCCCAGCACCCAGATCCATAAAGCATGGCGGGCCTAACTACAGTCTTATAAACCTTACCCTGCACCTTTATTGGAACTCTGCGGTCACACAGCACCCCGCTTGCCTGTCTCCACTTTAGCCATCCAGCATTTATTCTGTGGGTAACATCAGAGTCGATTTCCCCATTGCTCTGAATTACTGATCCTAGATACCTAAACTCTTTCACTGCTGCTAGCACCTCATTTCCACAATGAACTACACCCCCTTGGTCCTGGCCACTCCAACTAAAAGCTAAGTACTCTGTTTTCTTCATGTTAACCTTCAAGCCCCCCTTTGCCATTGCTGTTGTAATGTCCTGCAAGCCCTGTTGAACCTTCTCTTGGGACTCCTCTAACCTTCCTACATTGTCAGCAAATACCAAGCACTGGGGGGCCCATTCCCCTATTCCTGTCAGCAGGTCATCCATTTGCCAAAGCAAAGAGATAAGGGCTGAGGGCTGATCCTTGATGAAGCCCTACCTTCACCTTGAAGCCACCAGTGATCCCACATGCCGTCCTCACCCTAGTAGTGGCTCCATCATACATATCCTGTATTATTCTGATATGCCCTTCATCCACTCCCTTTCTTCTTAGAACATCCCATACTACCTGTCTAGGGACACTATCATAGGCCTTCTCGAGGTCTACAAAGATTGCATCCCCGTGTGTGCCCGGGGTAGAATAGGCACACTGCGTACCTGCATGTCGTAAGAGGCGACTAAAAGGGGTGACTTTTTCTTGCCCCAGTTTGGACAACACCACTGTCGTGTTTGTCTATGACGTGGTCTGGACAGGACGATACCATCATTGTGGTTGGTTGTATCTTTCTTTTCTCCTTTATTGGATGAGTGTCTGACTTGTTCGCGGTTGACGTAGGTTCCTCACTGAGGTGACCGTAAAAAACGCCTACCCGCGTGTTTGCCGTGCGTGGAGACCCGTACCCTGGGAAAAGCGGATCCTGGTGATTGAGGAGGGTCTAGGGCTGCGGCCCTACACATCCAACACATCACTTTGGCCACAGCTTCCGGGGCAAACGGGAGGCCAAGGCAGTAGCCCGGTCTT